>OY757918.1:112112790-112325290 GCA_963585895.1 Sepioteuthis lessoniana
CCCATAAGTATTTGAACAAACATATAATATGCTTCTTACAGAGGCGACTCTAGCCTATTTTTGCTACTCGTGCCCCCCCACCGCACTCTGTCAACTTCAGTTCCCAACCCGTGGACCGTGGACCCAAAGTAAGTCATCATAGTTGCTATTGCGTGATTCTCCATTGTATAGCACAGATTGACAAACGTACCTTGCATGGTGTTTTTTTTGTAAACAATCAAGGTACTATATAATTTGTAGTCTTGTTAATACAGTAGATAAGATAATTTTTTTCCTTTCAAAAGTATAGAAGTGTATGACGAGAAAAATATATTTATTAGAATAAAGAAATTGATGACAATATACACAGACACAGCTAGTAGTTTCAATTTCGCTTAAAATAAAGATTATTTGTTGAAAATGTATTCAAATAAACAAATTTTAGTTACAGAATGTAATATATGCAACATTCATTAAAGAAATAGAGATCTGTTAGTGAAAAAACGAATTAAAACACGCCGTTTAACCAACATTTACCATAGCGATGATGATGACGTCGGCTATAATCTGCTATCCCCCCTATCTCTCTCTTTCTCTCTCTCGGTCCCTCTCCCTCTTCCCAAGACAGTTGTCAGTTGTACTAATTTTTTTGAGCACAGTATCTGGCTTGCTTTTTCTATTGGCTACAGCCAAAAGCGCGATTTCGATAACATTACTGTTATTATAAGGGTCTAGTGCTGGGCACGGATAACGGGTGTTCAACATTATAGCCGATTTTATGGGATGTTCAATGAATCTGACGGTGGCCGGACAAAGACCATCCGTTCAAAACAACATCGTTGTATTATTCCCAGATATATTTATGAACTTTTGGCTACTTAGTTATCGAAACTTGAATAGATACGTAATTTAATTGAGATCAGACTAAGTATGTTTGCTTGAAATTAATGGATGATTTTTAATCCATTTTGAATAACATTGACCGAGTTATTGGTCGTGCAGGGCACGAGTAGCACTAGTCCCGTCTCCGCCCCTGGCTTCTTACTGCTTTATTTTGAGAATTAAAAGTAAGGCCATTATATCTTTAAAATTCTTATTGCAACTAAGTAAACGTGTATTTAGCTATGTTTTGGGATTATTTCGATTTAATTCTAAATTTAATAAATCTAGATTGTTGTCCAAATTGAATTCCCTATGTTTATAAAATCTTGTTCTGAATTGATCATCCTGATTGAAAAGTTGACACACGTTGCCAGTTGCATGACTTGACCTGCTAGTAAATCAAATTTCCCCTTAAAAAGTTAGATAATAAAAATAGCGTTCAAACTATTATGATCATTTCACAGGGTAGCTTTTATGGGCATGTTGATTTTAAAAATACTATTCATGAAGTCATCACAACTGAACTGTGGAAGACAGACACTTCCACATTTGGTCAGATGAATTTCGTTTTCAGTTCTTTCATCTTTCATGAAGTCATTTTGTAAGTAAAGTTGACGACACAAAGTTATAAATCCAGCAACGATTTATGTAATCTGACGGTGATTATCTATGAGGTATGTTCTGTCGTAATTAGGAAAAATAAGGTATTAAATCATTTTACAGGTCGTTTTTATTTTGTCTTTTTTTGTGATTTCTAAAATTTAATGTGAGGAGATAGCCAAAAGCAAAGATGCCCAAGGAGGCTTAACAAACATAATAAAAAATAATTTGAAACGTTATAAATATTACTTCAAAAAGATAACACTCACTCAATTGATACAGACTAGTTGTAAAAATAGCCAACTGATTTTCTGGTAATCTATTAGCCTCCATCATTGCCAGTTTTAAATCTGATTAGCCATGTATGTTTAAACATTACTAAATCCCCCCCCGCATTAATACACAACGAATTCAGTGTATGTACAGCTCAGAAACATATTTGGGCCGATGGACCAACAAACTTTCTTGATTCCATGTCAACTTACATTTTTCGTGAGAGATGCCCGTCATTATCTAGATTTATGTTTCATAAACCAGAATACATATACATATATATATATGGATCGAGGATATATATATATATATATATATATATATATATATATATATATATATATATATATATACTTTTCACTTGAATTTCTTGAATCTGCTCCCGAAAGCTTGACGGCAACTACACAAGAATGCTGCGAGCAATATTGAACAAGTCCTGGAGGCAACGCCCAACAAAGCAGCAGCTATACAGCCAATCACCATCCATCATGAAAACTATCAAAGATAGACAAACCAGACAGGCAGGACACTGCTGGAGAAGTAGGGACGAGATCATAAGTGATGTACTCCTTTGGACCCCTTCACATGGCCGAGCAAAAGCAGGACGACCAGTTCGAACTCATACAGCAGCTCTGTGAGGATACGAGGTTTAGCTCTGAGGACCTGCTAGAAGCGATGAACAATAGGGAGGGGTGGCGAGTGAGGGTCAGGGATATCCGTGTTGACGGCACGACAAGATGATGATGATGATGGTCCCTTTAAAGTGATTATACTAAAAGATTTTATTTCCGTTATATGGATGGTGTATTTTAAATTCAATAGGTCCACGAAGAGATTTGTATTTTGCAAAGATTTATTTATTCATTTCGTTCTTACATACGTGTATGTTTCCAGATTGTTGCTTTCGTCAGACAACATATATCGCATAAGGCCTTGTGAATACGGTACTCAATGAGACTTGAACTCACTCGTGTTTGAAGTTTGAACTGTTTTCAGTTGGTTATAGAGTTCACTCCTTTCTTTTATTTTCTCCTAGTGTGTCTACCTTAATCTGTGTCAATTGGTCTTAGATATTCGATATGTTTTTGTTGATTTACTCTGGGTTATTGTGTGTGTGTGTGTGTGTGTGTGTGTGTGTGTGTGTGTGTGTGTGTGTGTGTGTGTGTGTGTGTGTGTTAGAATGGTTTCGGATTTCCCTAACAGTTATTTCTTTGTGTGCGTATGTGCTTTGTGCTTTGTGTGTGTGTGTGTGTGTGTGTGGTAGTGTGGTTTGAAATTTATTGGTAATTATTTTTACAAATATTTTTTCTAATAATTTGTGTTTTTGAATATATATACATATATATGTATTTTTGTGTTCATTTGTGTCTGTCTATAATTCATGTTTTATTCAATGTGGGATTGAGTTTATTAATAAAGTTTTTTTTTCTCTTTTTTGAAGCTTTGTGTAGTCGTTACTTTGGTATATGGGCATAAATTTAAATTTACCTTGACTCTTTCTGTATAAGTGTTTCGATACATTTAATTTTCTATTTTCTGCTATTTTAATATCGCTCTTGTGAAGTGATATTCTGGTATTGAGGATCTGTGTTGATCCTATGTATATTTCTTTACACTTATTACATTTGATTATGAAGACTACGTTTTTTTGAGTTGCTGCTTAAGTCTTTATTTGGAATTTGTTTCCTGGTTTTTAAAGGTATAGGAATTTCCTTCTATAATTATATCAGATACTTAGCATCTTTTTTCCTGAGTTTGCTAACTCCTTGTCTTGTGTTTTCACCGAATGTGGAAGAGGTGAATATACTTATAAGATTTTAGGGTTGTCTCTGGCTTTTAATGACTTTTGTTGTGTCTTGTATTTATTTGATTTTGTCATTGTTTTTAAGTTCTAGATTTTTTAAATTATTTCTGCGAAATGTTCTGGGTTGTCTTTGTTGTAGGTTGCGATGTATGCTTGGGGTTTCTCGTTTCCGGGCTTTTTCGGGGTTCGAAAGTCTTTTTGCGGTATTTTTTCTGTTAATTCGAATCCCTTATTTATTAGTAATGTTGGGTATCCTCTATGGTGTATGTTTGTCTATACTTCTTTTAGGCAATTTTTTTTCTGGGGGTTTTATCTGTGATTATGGTGTATATTCTACGTGCTAGAGTGTAAGTGATGGATTTCATTCAGTTTTTGGAGTGGTGGCTATTGAAGTATAGGTATTGTTGAGTATCTGTGGGTTTGTCGTAGATATCTATGAACATTTAGCCATTTACGTTTTTATGAGGATGTCTAAAAATGGTAGTTCTTTTGAGCTGTGTTCCATAGTAAATTTTATTTTGGGGTGTAGGTTTTGGAGTAGGTTGTGTAATTCGTTAATGTCTCCCTATGGGCATTTCCAGAATACGAAACCATTATCTAAATATCTTTTCCATGACTTGGTAAATTCTCTTTTAATGTCCTTGCCGTATTTTTTACCTATTATTTCGTATAAGTTTTCATCTAAATATGCTAGGGTTAGGGTGGCATATGTTGGTGCCATTTTAGTTCCCATAACTGTTCCTAGTTTCTGGATATAGTTAATGTTATTGAACTGAAAGGAGTTATTAACGATTATTTCTATACCCGCTATGATAAATAATTACTAGATGATATATTATTCAAATATCCATCGAATAATGACTGAACAAAAATTACGGATAGATTGAACAATATTGAACCTTCCACAGATTTTAGTTATAAACTAGAAACTAACCATACTTTACATTTTTTGGATATTTTACAAATAAATAAAAACAACAATCTAGGATTTAAAGTTCATCACAAATACACTAAGAAAAATGACTATGTATATTTTTCTCACATTATAACACCAAAATAAAAACGGGAACAATCATAGGTGTTTACCTTGGTGCTCGTAGGATTGGGCTTTAATGGCACCAAATAGGCGTTGTAAAGTTACTACACCGAATAGTTCGTTGTACCGTAACACATTTAAATGTACGGCTGTACTACCACGTACTCGACGGGTTAATGGCTGAATCGCTAAGTATTTAGTTGGAGTCGGAGTCGGTTGTAACTTCACCATGAAAAAAGTTTACAAATACATACAATTCTGTCTTTGTTTAATGACACTAAACTTTATTCGCTACAACAATTTTTAAGTAGTTGTCATGGGAATGAAACTATGAAAACTGAATCAACCGTGTTAAAGAGAAACAATATATCTGGAGGATTAGTTGTCTAAATTTCTGAGACGAAGCTTGTTGATTTTTATCATTAAGATTTTTCTGACTATTGTCTTCATCTTTATTGTTATTTCCACAACGTTTCGGCCGATGTGTCCTCCGGCCTTCTTCAGGTATTTGTTGAACTCGGGAACCTTCACGGAACTTCGAACTACGTCGTTTATTGAAACCACGGGGGTCGCCTGTTCTGATTCCGTTTACCATAACCTGGTACAAGTGTTAAGTATTCCTGTATATTACTCGCCTGTAGTGAGGATTGAACCTGCAACCTTCAGATGACTGTCTTCTTAGAAGCTCAGGGGACCAACACCTATAACCGTTACGCCATGTGTCCAGCAGGACACATGGCGTAACGGTTATAGGCGTAACGTACGCTTACCAAAATGGGAGCTTACCAAAATGGGGGCAGCAATTCTCGTCTGTCTTTACATCTTCCAGGCTGATGTTCAACTGACCGTCTTTACTCGGTCACGTCTTCTAGCAAACTTTTCAACCCGAGTCATCCGCTTACTTCCGACCATCCCGTTTCCGCTGGTTCCATACCTGCGCTAAAGGTTTCCGATCTCCAGTTTCTTTCTTGTCATTTTTAATTAGCGTAGTCATTCACCCATAACTGGCTGTCTGACATTCACTGGCTTCGTCTAAGTCACTCAGAGGTCAGCTCAATATTTCTGTAGATTCAATGTCTGCTTTTTTTTTTTTTTCGTTTTATTATTTTTTTTTATTTTCTCTCTCCTTCCTAAGAAATTCGACTCTCGTACTCTTTAAAACTTGGACCAACCATGTCACATTACAGGATTTTAACATCCCACCCCAATTTTTAAATGAAGACTTTGATTATATAGAAAATTTCCTTCGCAAAGCTTTTAGTGTCCTAACTCTTTTATACAATGTACTAAAGTAAATGTGCTCAAAATTCCCAAACGCAAATAATTTCAAAGATTTTCAATAATTTTTCCAATAATAATTGATTACATGTTATTTTCCCCCAAAATTCAACGACAATCATTATCGATAAAAATCAAACAACCTTTGAATAAAAATAATCACAAAGTCTTTAAAGAAAATTAAAAATCTAATTATGAATACAAATAACAACACCGACATCAAATCCAAGGTTTAAGTTTATGTTATCCAATATCTGAATTGTTATAAAGAAATATGTGGATGACACATTTTTTTATCTTTAAGAACGAATTTATGAACATAAAGAAAGCTTTTACAAAGGAGACATAACTAATGTCTTCGTTAAACATAATTTAGAAACTAATCACAACTTTAATTTTGAAGATTCAAAAAAGTTCATTTACATTCATAATAAAAAAAGCATCATTTCAACCCACAATAAAGTAAAATGGGCGACCATAGTCGAGGGTGACCCGAAATCTCCCTTTTCAATAGCTACTACTGTTATGTTTTGACCCGTTGACCCGGCCAAAAATGCCATTCGAGGTAATGCACCGGAAGGAAGTGACACATTCTGATGGCAGTTGTAAGAGGAAATCGCGTGGGCGGAAATTGGCTGATGAAATGGGACGAGGTAAAAAAAAAATCCCATTATACTCTCATAGACTGACGCACCGGAAGAGAGTGACCTCTGAACTGGATGACAGTTATTTCCGCTCGATGATGATCACACAGGCCATTCCAAAGAAAGCGGAAGTGACATATCCCGGTCGCTAGATATCGGAAGGAGTTGCGGAGGCGTGTCCATATCACCGCGTGGGAGTTTGAAGGTAATATAAGGCCGACGAATTGAACAGAGGACAGTTGAGTTCCGGTCAGTTGGGTTCAACGAGCCAGTGGAGACAGGCGAGTAGAGTTGAGGAGGTAGACGAGATGTAGTAAGGAAAGCCAGTACTCCGGTTGAGCAACCATGGAGAACGAGAAAGACACAACGCTGACGGCCATAACTTCGGGGTCAAAATATTTCTGTAATGTTCGTTCCCCAGCTCCCTCTCACACGCAAACTTTGAGTAACCCTTTTCGAAACCTTACAAATAAAGATGTGAGATAAAATATTTTATAAAGAAGTCTTCCTGCGTCTTCCTTGCGTGCGTCGTTTATTCTTGCGACTTTATCATTGTGCGTCTGTTTAATTATTTATTGTGTCGTTGTGATGCTGCATGAACATGTATATGTGTATATAAGCATATTAATTATGTGAGTATATAACACTACACCGAGGTGTAGGGTAGTGCGCTACTCTTTCTCCTGGATTGCTCCACTTTATCCTCGATCCATACCTTACAATGCTGAGTGTCAAGCAAGGAGGTATCAAGTACCATTTTTGAGTCTTCGGTATTACTCGACCTGGGATTGAACCATCGTCTCCCGGGCCATTGGCGAACACTGTAACAGTTCGGCCAACCCACAGTACTATTAAACAAAAACCTGGATTTTTCAATTCATCTCCATATTTAGTCAAATTAGTGATAAAAAGTTGGAAAAAGGCCTAAGTTACAAAATTCCTATATTTAAAATATTTGGGCTTCATAATTGATAGATAGATGCATAAAAAAAATGAGAGAGATAGGAATAAGCAGACTTATATCAATAGGGATAGATAGATGTGTTATGGAATGTTTAAAATTGGTAGATATGAACAAAATAAGAGATAGATAGATAGATAGATAGATAGATAGATAAGATTTTTTATAGAAATACGTTACATTTATAAAACAGTTTTTCGAACACTTATTACATCGCATAGATTTGAAAGACAACAGAAATGAAATGTTTAAAACGTTCTCTTTTTTAGTTTCATTTAAGAGTTCCAACGTCCTGATGAATGATTTCATATTAAAAAATACGAAACGTTTAACATGGCAAATAATTCAAACTATACATAAAATCATCCTCTGAAGACCTTGTGTTTTTCATATATATATATATATATATATGTGTGTGTGTGTGTGTGTATGTGTCATCGTCATGATCCTCAAATTGTACTGATTGCACGGATTCTTTTAACTTTCGCTCTCGCCATTGGTACCTTCCTATCATCGTTATTAGTGTACCGAGCTGATTAGTGTGATTTTTTGCTTGTTTTCCAACACTATGGATAAATTCTTTCTTTCTACAACAATGTTCGACATTGTTCGACTTACATGGATGGTTTCTGAGGTGAGAGGCAAATGGCTGTCAAAATTCTGTTTGGGGGGGATGCTATTTCCAGGATGGGCTCCAACTCGTCAGCAGCATTCATTTGTAGTTTTCAACTAGCTTTTTGCCACGTGTTGATATATGTATATATATATATAGAGAGAGAGAGAGAGAGAGAGAGTGAGAGAGATGCTTAATCATTATTTATTTTAGTATGAGTATTAAATTGAATAACTTGTTTAATTAATTCAATAAAATTGATGAGCTGAAGAAGAATTGAAAAAAAAGCATTGGTAATGAAATCAGTTCTAAAAGTCGAGCGGTATGAAATGAAAGTGCTGGTAAGAAGAAAAGTAATCCCCTTAAACAAACACACACACACAAACACATATATATATATGTGTGTGTGTGTGTGTGTGTGTGTGTGTGTGTGTGTGTGTGTGTGTGTTGAAGAGCACACGCATAATCAGCTCGCGTTAGCACTGTATGAGGTTGATAATCGAAATCGATCTCCCTACACGAAATAATTATTCTACTTACATGACACGTAATAATTAGTCATGATTTTGAGATCTCATATATATATATATATATATATATATATATATATATATATATATATATATATATATAATGTTGCTTGTTGAGTGTCTCGCCTATGCGATCACTGGACCAATATACATATTAGATAATCTGTATAAAATTTGATTTTCAATTGCAATCGATTCTATATTTTCCCCTCTCTTTGTCAATTTCTATCTGGAAAAATTATCTTGTCTTAGTAAATTCTCAAAATGACTTATCTTCTAAAACTATTCTTCTTTAGTTCATCTATTAGATATGCTCATTCTTTTCGCAGTATTTAATATTTTATCGATTCCCTACGTGCTCCTATATTTTTATTTCTTTCTCTTCTGCTTCTCTATATAAGTTTGATTATAAGCCATATGAATCTCCTCTCCCGTCCTGTTTTTACTTTTTGTTTCTAATGCATCTCTTCTTTCTTTCTTTCTTTCTTTCTTTCTTTCTTTCTTTCTTTCTTTCTTTTTTTTGTGAACATCAACCTTTTTTAACAACTACCTATACCTTCACACGTAGTAAATGTTTCAGTGTAGTAATTGGAAGCCAGACAGATTGCTTTAGTCTAGTCTTGAGATAACTTCAATGCTATTGTCACGATTAATTAATATCGACATTCATTTTTATTTTATCCGTCTTTTTTCTCATAAAAACGGATTTCCTCATCGTACTTTATCTTTTGTATTTCACTTCACGGAAATTCGACATTTGCACTAAAGTAAACTATGCCTAGCGTGCAGGGAAGAAATAATCACGTCACTGTGATTGGCTTCCCATTACGAGGCTGAGATGACGTATAATTGCGTTTAATGTAAATAAGTGCACAGCAAAGTCATGTGTGACTGAAAAGTATAAAGAGACGCACGAAACTGAAAGTTTTTCTAATAGCACGTTGATTGCATCTGGTGTCTAATAGAAGCGTGGAAATGTTAAAAAAATACCTAGACGCCGAGTATCCTAGCTATAGGTTTATGTACAGACATACACACACATATACACACAAGTATATATATATATATATATATATAAGAGTATTTGTATGTGTGAGTATGTACAAATTATGCGTGTATAATGTGTATCTGTGTATGAGCTGTCTTGGTGCAGCATGCGTGTGTGTGTGTGTGTGTGTGTGTGTGTGTGTGTGTGTGTGTGTGTGTGTGTGTGTGTGTGTGTGTGTGTGTGTGTGTGCGTGCGTCCTTCTACATTTGATTTATTCTAAGTACTTTTATTTTCAGTTCTTGAAAATGTGAAATAATGTTTCTGCTATAATCTCTTAACTCTGTCCTCTGGTCTATTCCTGAAAGTTCTTAATCCTTTAAAGAATGCATCTGATTTAGTTCAGATCTGATATAAAGACGATCGTTTGATGCCGGGAAGAAATCATAAACTTTGTAATATGAATAATCCATGTTTGGTTTTATGTTTGTGTCATGTGTTAGTCGTCTAAGATGTCACCTATTATTCTTATCTCAAATGTTCCCTTGCTGCTTTTCGGTTTAATATTACTTAAGTTTATGGATGGAGACAGTTGGTGAAAATAACTAAGTGTGCGGAAACGCTTTCTAGACTGCAATAAAACGTACTCAATTTGATATTTCCAATTAAGTATTAGTGGGAACGACGATGAATGAAGAAACAAGCCTTGAGAATATTAGTCTTTAATGTACATAGAATATCAGACAAACTCAGAATTATGTGGCGAAATGGAATAGATGTATTTGATATTGTTTATTGAAATCAATGCGCCCAATGTAGAACGTCCAATTCTCCATAAGGAAACTCACTGGTCTAAAAGGAGAGAAAATATCGTTGAATTTCGATGATAGAAACAATTGAAATGAGCATTAGAGAAAATTAGGCTGGCCATTTTTCCATTAAAAGATGCAAAAATGAAATTTTCTATAAAATATAAAGTGAATTTAACTTCGAAAAAAAATACACTCATCGATAATTAGAGGCACACTTAGCGTAACATTCATCATCATAGGAAATGGAATCAACAACCCGATTTCAAATCTTGGATGAGGCTGTTTGCATTTTACTAAGCATTAATCTCATCTCCACTTTTGAGAAAAAAGAGTTATTTTTTTTATTAGACAAAATGTTGCTGTAGAACTAAAGAGGAATTCAGGATGACACTAGTCTTATATAGGATTATCTTATTCATAGATAAATACTTTCATCATTATTCATAAAGATTAAAGAATTCATTATTCCCATTCATTCCAATAACACTGCATTTTCTCGAAGAACCTGAGCTATTTCTTTATTTTGACAAACACAAATTCTATATACTAACAATGTTCTCGTAAAAATGAAGGTGTTATTATGCAGCGTGCACCAAACTTTACATTGAACAATTTTTTTTACGCAGAAAGCCGAATATTTCTCCAAGCTCATTTAACGCGTTCCACTTGATGATTTCCTGATATAAAATTTTCATATACCCTAAGTTGTCCTTAGACCAAGAGTTCTTGAAAAGATTCGGATCAAAACTCATGATAAAACAGTTTCTGCTGTAGGAACTATGGAACTCAGTCTCACAGGAGCTCAAATCAATGTCGATTCAAAGAAACATCACCCAAGCATATGATTCGAAAATTTGTTTGTTCTCCCAACAAACGAGAGGGGGGGTGAGTCGAAGGAACAACACTAAAGTAGAAATTATTCAGAGAGATTTGAAGAAGCAAAACAAATATACCCATGATTACCAAGTGGTCAAAGCAAAGCAAACCAGCAATATAATAACTTTCTAAACTTTTCTTATTTAATCTTTAGAGAGCATGTGAAAATTATGTGTTGCAAAACTAGGGGCTGTACGTTTTTCGGGTCCTTGAAAATACGGTGCGTTCAACTGGACTGACCTCCCCGGGACTCATCGCTCAACCAAATTCCTAGTAAGCATATTTACATCTCGCTTGCCTGAGCAAGTAGGCTAGTGTTTCGATTCTTTTGGACATAGGGATTTCAAATATGAATAAAAAAGATAGTTGCAGTATCACCTGCCAACAAGAAAGACGGTATAAAAAAATAAGCAAAACTAGCTGATTCCGAAACATGTTTAACGTAGACCAAAAAGACTGGGCACTTTAAAAAAAGGGAGAAAAGGTCGTACATTACCATTGGTTTTGAATGTTGAGGAAGCTAAAAAAGACTCTTCCCTTTAAGGCCTACTGTCTTTAATGTCAGGTTTTAACTGTCTCTTTAATCGTTTTCTATACCTCCGACCGATGAGGGAATCTATCTAACTGAAAGATTCAATATTTTTATACTCATCGTTGACCTCTTCTTGTATTAGTCAACCGACTAGGCACCTATACGATGTAGAAAACGAGTCACAAAGATGTCTATATCATTTGTATGAAAGCGCAATCTGGCTCAAACTTCGCCAAAAAGATACAATGCACACAAGAAACCCTGTAAGTTTGTAGAATTAAACGCCACGGCAGAGAGAATGGGAAACTCATGACTATCATGTGAAATCGATTGTGTTTTCTCGAAAAGTTGCTAACTCTATCTGTTCGTTTGTAAAACAGCGATGTGGCTCCAGTTCAAAAACATCCCGTTATGAGATTGCAATTCAAACCCGGGGGACTTAAATCTTGTGATTTGAATTCTATAAATTCTAATCGAGCAGCTTATCTAATGAGTTGTGTTCTATTCCCGTTATAATTTTAAGTATAAGGTGCTAATCGTCCTGGGTCATCCTAAGTCGTCTTGGATCATTGTGGATTATCCCTCATAGAAAAAAATCTTCTCAAATCCAATAAATCGTCCAAGAATAGCTTAAAGTTAAATAAGAAAAATTACCAAAAAAGCATTCCTTGTTAGCTGTATTTAACTATATATATATATGTGTGTGTGTGTGTGTATGTGTGGGTGGATGGGTGGCGGTTGTGTGTCCACCGGATGAGTGTGTATATTATATGAAACTTCATGTAAGTGACTTCTAGCGTATATAATTATAAAATTTCATGTTTTTCTTTCTTGCTGTGCCAAGTGCTTTTTTAAAGAAAAATGTTTCATATTTTCATTTCTTTTATCTTTATATATATATATATATATATATATATATATATATATATATATATATATATATATATATATATATATATAAATGAGAGACAGAGACAGAGAGAAATGATGAAGAAAAAGAGAAAATGTGAGAGAAATAAAGAAAGAAAGAGAGAAAGTGAGAAAGTGTGAGAGATAGAGGAGGTGATGATATACATGTGACAGCATCACCATAGATACAAGATTTTTTCAGACCATTTTATTTATATTGTTTTCTATTCTTACAGTGTGTCACATATTTGTGGCCTTATGATAGACTAATATTAAATACTTTTAGAACATATTTTTAAACGTATATATATATTTATGTTTTAATGATGGCGATCAGTCGTCCAGATTTCGTGAGTTATCATGTATACAGTCAATTCAGTTAAGATTCAAATCAGGATCTTTTTTACGAGGACATTTCTTTTTCTTTATTGCAGTGTACATTCGTAGCTTGATACTTTGCTGAAAGGTGGCTTGAAGGCTTCAGAAGTATGCTAGTTGTGGCGATGGAGAGAACCACTGATTTATTTCCGGTCTGTCGTCATATTTTCTCCTGCTCTTTGTTTTCTCTCTCTCTCTCTCTCTCTCTCTCTCTCTCTCTCTCTCTTTGGTCTAATACCCCACGATCACTTTTTTGTCTTTGTATGCTTTTTTCTTCTCGATTTCTTCTTTAATTTTTATCGCTCTTATTATTTTTTCTGGGTAATTGTTATCTCACACCAACTTTCCTAATTTACAAAACTGATTTTGAAGTAACACGGAGGCGCCATGTTTTCTCTATTCGTTTTAACAAAATAAACGTGAAGAAAAATGCTGAGAATAAAATCTCATAAACAAAAGAATAGATATAAAAAAGATTGATGAATTGAAACTGGCCAATCGAATTAAAGCAAAGATAATTTTACAAAATAACACGTACATGCTGCAATGTAAAAGTAAAATGAAGGAAAAAATGGGTGGTAAAATATCCACAGAAAACAAAAGTATCACACAATTCTGAACGTAGAAAAGAAAACGATGCAAGTGAAAATAGAAAGAATGAAAATTTTGGTGAATGAATAAACCAAAGAAATGAATGAAAGAAGCAAGAAAATAACTGTAAAAATTCAAAATGATAAAATATTGAAGAAAAAAATGTAAATAATTAGTATGATAGAAAGAAAAGAAGAGAAAAATAGAGAAAAAAAGAAAGAGTAAAGGAAATAAAAACAATAAAGCAGAATAAAAAGGTCAGATGATATGCAGTTGAAGAAGAAAGAAAGAAAGAAAGAAAGAACATTGTACTGTAAAGAAATAAATACAAATAGAAATTAAATAGAATGACTTAATATTATATTAGAAAGAAACTTTAAAAGAATGAAGGAAAGAAAATTATTCTGATTGAGCGACAAAGAAGAAAAGACAGAAATGAACTTGCAAAAAAAAAAGGCTTGCAAGATTAATTATAAAACTAGTGAACTCAATAACAGTCGAATCTAACAAGCCGGTCGGCTGGCGCAGTCGAATAGGCCGACAGCATCCCTCCAGATGGGTTAGACCCCCTCAAAGAATATAGTAGATGTAACACTAAACTGCATCCGATGGTGAAGATCTTGTTCTGGAGCTTTCTTAAACGTGGAGTACACTTTTTTTTTACATTACTCTCAGGTCAACTCTGGTCCAGTGTGTTAGTACTTTTTCGGATCCAATCTCTCAGTCAAATAGAATACGTAATCATTTTTATGAACTTGAAACTATTTAACTGTGTGCAAACAAATTACTGATGCTAAATTGAATTATAAGTATTACATAGTAATACTTGGAACCATTTAACTGTGTGCAAACAAATGAGGTCAGTTTCGTTTAAAAATGTTTCCTACAAACTATTCGTTTACATATTATATATTCATATATAAAACAGGATCTAGAATTAAATAACCTACAAGGGTTGATATGCCATAAAGCACAACCAACCAACCAACCAACAGCCGTATCAGAATGAACAAATACAAAATCTGAAAATAGATATAAAAACGAAACTTTCTTACGAAGATATTTTTAACGTCTGGTCGAAAAATAGATTAAGAGAAAAAGCTAAAATTTTAGAAAGCTTTTTTTTTAATTCGATGAAATGAAGAAAGAAAAAGAGAAATTGCTTGGATAGACGAAATTAAAAGTGACAAAACGATTAAATTCAAATAGAAAGTTTATATTTCCAAAGAAGAATTTAATCTGACACTGGAAAAAATTCAAGTTATATAACTCTCTACGGTACGGATCCTAAATAGATGTCCAAGGAAAATAACTGCTACCCATTAAATTAGTGTGGGAAATAAGCTTGACTCTGCTGCATACTCTTCATATTGTGTAAGTTAAGTTTAGTCTACTCCAAGACAACCAGTGAAGAACACCCTCACCACGATTGCAGCAATGATGAAGACAAGATTCTGACTAGTTCTCTACATTAGGTCTAATAATCAATTTCTATGTTCAGGTTATTGTGACACATGGTGAGAGTTGATGGAGAATTTAGTGAGAATAGCATTACTTAGACTTGTATTGCTGAACAGATGAACAGTAAAATAAGAAATACTTTCGTATAACCAAAGAAACAAGGAAAAATGTATCGGGATATATTTGGTGGGTGATATAGTTGTATAGTTTGCATTTGTTCTGGTGTCAGAAATCTGATGAAAAAATTCGAATGCTGATTTTTTAATGTAGCGTGTCTTTATTTGGAAGATTTGGTACAAACACTGATTTGTTTCTTTCTAGTTATCATTACTTAGAATTGTTTTGTACTTAGATAACTTTAGGTTTGATTTGGTTTCTTTGTTTAATGGCATATCAGCATACGTGGGTTATTTAATGCCATAGTCATCCTTGTAGAAAAAAGTCCTGGTACTATTTAACCCATAGCTGTTGGGAATAAGGAAGTTATGCCTTTCCCAGGTGTATTCGTCCGACTGTTAATATAATAGCGCGATGTCGTAGTCCATAATGTCAGCTTCCATGCCCCCGGGAATCCCCTTAAGTTAACTTTTGTAAATACGAAAAGCCAAGATTTCCAATGACAATTTTTCAAACGATCTAATCTCATTTGAATGACCCAACAAAAAATATTTCCACTATTTAATCCTAAGATTAGTAAATGTCGAAAAGGAAAAATGTCATCACCATTCTATTTTTTTATTTCCTTTTTCAGTTTATTGATTTATCAATTGATAAAATTTAACAAAAATAATAACATGGTTTCAAGTATTCCTATCAAGTACTAATAATTATATGGTTTCAAGTATTCCTATCTAATTTTAATAATTATATGGTTTCAACTGTTCCAATCTTGTACTAATGATTATACTGTTTCAAATTCCTGTCTAGTATTAACAATCGTATGGTTTCAAGTAAGTATTTCTATCTGATGAAGATAATTTTTTGAAAACATTTAGAGAGTTTCATGTAATTTATAATAATCGTTTGCAAACGATTATGGCTTAGGTAACAACTCCTAAGATAAATTATTTATAGTGATATCAAATATTCCTATCGAATACAAATAACTTTTAAACTGATGTATTTGACCCTACGAAGGGATCCTAACTGGTACTACCACTCCGAGACAGAGTGAACTTCGGAGTAATGACAATGTAAAGATATTCCATACTACCCAGATCTCTAGAACTGAAACCTCACCACCAGATCATGTTTTGTATCATACTCAGGACTCCACTTTATTCGAGGGGGTTCTTATCCTTCGAGGGGGTTCTTAATCCTTCGAGGGGGTTCTTAATCCTTCGAGGGGGCAATTCTAAAAACCCCACCAAAAAGGCTTGTTTTTAGTTTTATTACATTTGAAGAAAACAAAAACCAATATAAACAAATAATTACAAAAAAGTAGTGAAAAATTAATGACACCCAAAAAATTGTGATGTCTTTCTAATTAAAAAGTTTTGTTTTGTTTTGTTTTTAGGCTGGATAAGGTGCATATTTTAATCAAATTAGACTCCTTATAATAACCTGTGAATTATACGCGAATAGGAAATGTGAATAAGAGGTCAAGAATCAGACGTACATTTGATTACCATTAGAACAGAATTTTCCTAAAGCAAAGAGGTTAGTTTGGATGGGCTGGTTGTTTGGGTTTTATGACATATCAAACTTTAAAGGTTATTTGATGCCAAATCCATTTGATTATTCATCGGATCTATTTCAAACTATTCAGCTTAGCATGAGTAGACAGTTTAATTGTCAAAAACATTTCTATTTCAAGCCATTCAGTTTAGTTAAACAGTTCTAATTCAAACAATTCAGTTTAGTATAAGAATAGTTTTTGTCCACTTACAGTTAAATGTCAAAACAGTTTTATTTCGAGAAGTTCGGTTTAGCATAAGTTCACTGTTTAGATATCAAAACAGTTTTATTTCAAGTAATTAAATTTAGCATAAGTACGCATTTTAGTTCTATTTGACCCATAGATAGGAGCCTGTCAGATACTACCACTCTGGGCCCGAGAGGATCTGGGAGCGAGGGCAATGAATGGGTTCTCTGCATTCCCCAAAGCTCCAATATTACTGGAACCTCACCATCAGATTGTTTAGTGTCATATCCAGGACACTCGTTGTGGGGGGTCTTACCCCTCTGCAGAGGTGCACTCGGTATATTCAACAGCCCCCCACCCAGCCGACTGGGCAAGCAAAGTGTTTAGTTCTGGTTTTTGAGAAGTTAAAGATTCTGTTCATTGAATACCAAATCGATGAATTTTTTCTTTCTGCGTTTTTTTTTCTTCGTACTTTAAAGATGGTAGAGCATGTTGCTTTAGTTTTCAGTTGATATTGTTGAAAATATCTTGCTTTTTCATTTTTTTCAAATATTTTAGCTTGAAAATAAGAATGCTATTTACCGTTTGGTGGCATCAGATACTACATGAAATTAGAAAGCCTAAAAATAAAACCGACTAAAACATGTTACTTCTTTTTTTTTGTTATTGGTCTCCTGCTAAAAGGCTGTATATGAGGTTAACAGTATTTTCTACGACTGCTACAAAGAAAACTCTGGTTCTTATAAGGGAAGGATTTTGCTTGAATATCTTTTCGGTCACTTTCCGATGCGTAAAACATCATGATATACATGGAGGTGCCCGTGGTGTAATGGTTATCGCCTTAGGAAATGAACACGGCGACACGAGTTCAAATCCTGGACGAGACTGATTGCATTTCACATAGCACTAATACCCTTGGGAAAGGTATGAATCCAATTATTCTCCCTCAAGCTATGGGTAAATAGTAGGACAGACTAGGTTTTTCAGCCTTGGGTAGGCAACTAGTCTAGGAGAAGGAAAACTCTGAATTAAAACCTGTTAAACTTTGCTTAAAAATTGAACTTGTGTCATATCCTGCCCGAGCGGAGGGGGTGGTAAATAGGATCATGATATACATGAGATGAGACATTTTGTTAAGTTATCTGATTATATGTATGACATAATGCAGGGCGAAGTGGATTCATGACTTTTCTGAGGGTGTTAGTCCGAAACGAACATAAGCAGTTTCAGGTAAAATTTGAACTTGGTTGCTGATTTTATTTTTTCTGCTGCTAAAAGTTATACTACTCAAAATATGCAAATAGGAATTTTACACAAAAGAGAAGTGGTGTTTTTTCTTTCTTAACACAACTTTTAAGAAAGATATCAATAAGCAACAACAACAACAAAGAGAAAGACAAATAAACGCGAAAAAAGAGTAAAAACTGATCAGTAAATTAAAACAAAACAAAAACCAAAATCTTAAATGAAGTATAATGAATAGATAAATGAATAAAAGAACATAAAAAAAGACCTTATCATAAGGTTACATGTGAGAAAATTAGTGTTTCAGCGCGGTTACATAAACGAGCTGATAGTTATTCAGATCTGGACGTCGTCAACCTGACCATTGGGACGCCGCATGTTCAAAGTAAGAATATTCGAAAGTAAAACAAAACAAAAAAAAAAAAAAGAAAAGAAACGGCAAGTTTGGTTGGCTGATTTCATTAGAAAATGGAAGTTGTCAGGCGAAATGTTCTTGTGAAAACAAATCAATAGAGAAGAAATAAATAAATAAATAAGCTGATCGATAAATAAGTTGGAAAATGTGGAAAGGATCGATGAGGACAAGACAAAGATGGGATTCGGTGCGGTGTATATGTTTTTTTTATTTAAATAAACTCAATCTGAAAACAAAAAACTG
This sequence comes from Sepioteuthis lessoniana, assembly GCA_963585895.1. NCBI lineage: Eukaryota > Metazoa > Mollusca > Cephalopoda > Myopsida > Loliginidae > Sepioteuthis > Sepioteuthis lessoniana. Next base: position 112,131,702 of record OY757918.1, read on the forward strand.
TTAGTCTAAAATAGATCGGAGAACAAAGATGATATTGTTGGTGTCAAGTGATAGTTTTGTTTTCTTATGAATCTCTTAACCCTTACCTCCCCCACTAAAACAAAATAAAAACCCTGTCGATTAAAGTACGCGAACTGTAACTCCTGTAAAGGGGCTAAAACTTCCTAAAAAAAACACATCCTAAATATGACAGTAAACTGTATCTGATAGTGAGGCTCCAGGTCTGGAGTTCTGGGTAGTGTGAAGAACATTGTAATTACTCCCAGGTCCACTCTAACCTGGAGTTTTAGTTGCTCTTACGGTCCCATCCATGGATCAAATTGGTCTGTTTAAAACTTTTTCGTATTCGATAAACAAAGAGATTTCTTTATAGCCTGGCAAAATTTTGTCTTGCAAACCGCTTACCAACAACTCTCTACTAATTGCTACAAATACAACCTTTATCAACCCTACTTCGAAGAGATGATGAAGCAAATTGACATTTGTGTGTGGGTTTGGAAATTAATCAACGAAAAGGTGTTTGGTTGAAGATTTTTTTACTGAGTTCCCGCATGGAAAAGCTGTTTTTTTGATTTTTCGAATATCTTCACTGTGTAAACATTTGTTTTAAGTCTTTTCTCTCTGTTCAGGATTACTTCTATCTTGTATTATAAATGGAGGAGAAATATTTTTAACTAACGATTTATTTTTGAAACTGTGAGCAGAAGTATTTTCATTACGGATTTTCACATGTTTCCATTATTTCCATTTATAGACATTTTTTCATCAGCGTCCTCAGTTGATGCGATTTTTATTTTTAAAGTTAACATCCTGAAGCTGAAAGAAAAATATAGCTACAAGAAGGAAAAGTTAACAGAATGATTACAAAAAGAAAACTACGCCGGAGTTTTTCTCCGGCCTAACGAGGTGTCCATTTAAAACCTAATTTCGTATGAGATACTATTTTCATTCTTGTCTGAAATAACTTATTTATTTCAAGTTTGCATCTCTGTAATGGCTTATGACGAGATCAGCCTACAAGTAATTAAAAGTGGAAGAAAATTAGTTAAAATTAATATTGACTCGAAATATTTTTCTTTTTAAATGAAAAGTTTAAAAACTAATAATTCCATCCTTTATTTTCACAAGGAAACGGTTTGCCTCAATCTACTTCACCCTCTTTTCAGAATTTTCACTATGCCAGACTAAGCTAAACTTATATCGAGACAACACCTATAAGAATTAGTCTATGTGAGATTATCTATAGAAAATTTGGTGTGTTCTTGTCCTGTCAGTTGCCCTTGAGATAACTGAAAGTGGTGCCCTCCTAGTATGAATTTCCTAACATGTTTTATAATTGCTACTTGATGGAAATACCTGAATTAAATTGTTTGTTAACAGAGTTAAAGAACAATGCAGGGAAAATCCAAGGCCGCCTTTAAGTAAATTTATCTTTTCTCCACCTTGAGAAACAGCATACACATCAACAAAAATTAGATCAATTAAGTTTTTTTGTCTCTTGTTTTTTTTCTTTTTCATTTGGATGTCAAGAATTTTTAAGCGTAAAATAATTTAACAAATTTAGACAATTAATTCAACGTGATTTGTGCAAAATCATGCGGAAATACAGAAATCTTAAGTGCGAATATTTGGGCAGCTTTTTTTTATTATTATTATTATTATTATTATTATTATTATTATTATTATTATTATTATTATTATTATTATTATTATTATTATTATTATTATTATTCAAATATTTACGCAAATTACACAACATGAAAAGAATCAACATTGATTTTCAAATCTGACAAAATGTTCTGTTCTATTTGTCTTTACAACAAAAGAGGGACGTTCTGTCATTCAAACAAGTTAGCAAATTTGAGAAAAGTGTTTCGTTCTATTAGTTTTCCTTCATGTGAAGAAAAAAAGAACAAATTTCACGTTTTTTTTTTTTTGTTTTTTGGGGTTTTTTTTATTATTACGAGGGGGCGATTGCTGATTCCTAATAAAAACGTTTAAATAATCGTTTCGGAAGTTCTGACTGAAAGAATTGTCATTATTTCACAAATTAGAAAGATTACATCCCGCATTCTTACGCCCTATCGGCGGGGGGGGGCTTAGAATATCCTGATTGAATCCCCTGCAGAGGGTTAAACCACCACCAAAAAATGATGGTCCTGTATATGACACTTAATTGCAGTTTTAAAGTTTCGTGTGTATTATGAACCTCATCATTGCCATTACTTCCAGGTTCACCCTGACCCAGAGTTGTTACCTGTTAGTTTACCATTTATAGATCAAATCGGTCTCTTTGCAAATCATTCATATTGCCTTGTGCAAAAAAAAAACAACTAAAAACACAAAGAATATAAATATGAACATACAATGTTTATGATTCCCTAAACTTTAGGCATAAAATAATCCTTGACGGATTGACATGCCATTAAAATTAATCAATCAGTCCACATTCTTGTTTTTATCACAACATTTTAGTAAATGACATTATTTGTATTATTCCGCGAATTAGCTGGACGAGTATATTCATCTTGAGGTTATTTTTTAATATTTTGGAAGGTATATTCACTCAACATACTGGAAGTCATTGCGAATGGTATTCTACTGATTAATTAATTGTTCAATTCATATTCACTATTCATTGTAGTTAGAATATACCTCGGGCGACATACGTTTTAACATTTTAATTTCATTGCAAAAATAGCCATGATATATAATGAAATTATTCAAATTTGCCGTCAGAAACAGTACTAATAGATATCGAAGAAATTATTTTTCATCTTGATTTTTGTAGAGATTAAAGGTTTTTTATTGTTCTAAATTTAAAAATATACACCACGACGAATGTAACACGCTTCATCAGTAAAAATAGAATGTGCGTACAATGTCATATGAAATACGTAAAATTTAGAGAAATACCCCACGATCAAAATTCAGGAAAGCACCACACGATCAAAATTCACGGAAGCACCCAACTATTAAAATTCGGGAAATCCCCCCCTACTCACAAAATTTAGTAATCACCCCACTATCAAAACTCAGGAAAGCACACAACAATCAAATTTCGGAAATTACGCCACTATCAAAACTTTGGAAAGCACCACACTCATAACATTAGGAAAACACACCACTCCCAAAATTCAAAAAATTTAACCACTATCAAAATTCAGGAAATTTATACACTATAAAAATTCAGAATAGCACCAAACTATCAACATTCAGGAAATCACCCTACAATCAAAATTTAGGAAAGAACCACACAACTATCAAATTAAGAAAAACACTCCTCTCAAAATTTAAGAAAGAAATCCTCTATCAAAATTCAGGAAATTACACCACTCTCAAAATTCAGGACGCACTCCCTCACCAAAGTCCAGAAATCACCCCACAATCAAAATTCCAGGAAACTCCACGCTATTAAACTTCACAAAAGCACCACATTTTCAAAATTCAGGAAAGAATCCAATTATGAAAATTAAGGAAATCACCCCACGATCAAAATCCAGGAAAGATCCACCTTATCAATGTTCAGGAAGGCAAAACACTATCAAAACTCAGGAAATTACCTCACTCTTAATTCAAGGAAGCAACACACTATCAAATTTCAAGAAGTCACTACACTATCAAAATTCAGCAAATCATACCACAATCAAAATTCAGTAAAGAACCACATTATCAATATTCAGAAAATAACCCTATCAAAATTCTGGAAGGCACCACACTATCATAATTCAGGACATCAATCCACAACGAAAATTCCGGAAGTTATCCCACTATCAAAATTGAGGAAAACATTCCACTATCAAAATTCAGAAAATCACCACATTATCAAAAGTCAGAAAAGTACCCCACTGTAAGAATTCAGAAGCCCCAAACAATCAAAATTCAGGAAATAACCCCACTATCAAAATTTAGGGAGGCACCCCACTATCAAAATTCAGGAACTCGCCCCACTATCAAAATCTAGGAAAGAACCCCATGATCAAAATTCAGGAAATCACTCCACTATCAAAATCCAGGAAGAAACCACACTCAAAAAGGAGTTAACAGGGTTTCTCTATGTGAAGTACACATGCACTGAACAGAGTATATTCAGTTCCCACGTTGCAAGGGTTCAACATATTTTTGTTTTTACATGTAACAATGATTTTTCCACCAAAAATTTAACTTTATTCTTTGTAAAATTCCGGAAGGCACGTCATTTTACTATATTATTGTTAAAGTTCTTATAAACCTAAATGTTGTCATTAATGACGCATGAAATGAATTCCACTGTCAAATACATATTCGTCAGTTTTTGAACTGACATTTATATGACAAATACATGAACTGATTCCAGAATTAGTTTCTGAATTGTTCAACTGTTTAAGCTTAGATAAAAAAAAAAATTACAATTCAGATAAAATTAGATTGATATTGTTGAAAATGTTGTATCTGTTATATAATCAAGGAATGATTTTTTTTTATGTTAATCATTTTTCGTTAATTATATTTTATCATTCAGTTTGGTTGGGCTTTGAACAATTCGGGTTAAGAATTCGAAGAATAGTCATTGGGTACAGTTTTACGCTCGCACGCAAAGGATATGACAATCACCATTGTCATAATAAACCCCCAGACAGGAAATGGGATGGAGTATGGATGACATCATGCCTGGAAGAGAGGGTTTTGAGAATTTAAGGATTTTGGAAAAGGAGTGAGTTGAAAATTGACACCGAACCATGGAGGCAGATAGTTGAGTTTCTGCCATTGGGGCATGGAGTCGAGTAGTTGGGGATTCGGTTATTTTATCTGAATAGGTTTAGGAATCAGAAAGGCAACTGGTTATAACGTAAGATGAAAAATAATTTTCACTATTTTATTTTATATTTGCATTTTCAATGAGAAAATAAGAAAGAAAATCCAGATTTTTCATACATAAAGGTATTTTGGGAACTGCGAGTCCTAGAAAAATAAAAACCAGCGAAGCATGATTTAATCCAATCGTCTAATACTGATGGTAAGATACATAGAAGTTCCTTCGAGAGCCTTTAAAGGTATTACTCTGTAGAAAATATTACTCAGAGCTTAAACGACCACAAAATTTAATTTTTTTATTATTTGTGATTACAGGGCATTATTTCATCAGCGAGAGGATTAACTTTTGAGAACTCATTTAGAACCTCTTCCAAATAAGAAAAGTTCATCCATGGGAGCATAGAATATGCCGACAGCATTTTCCGATAAAGGGTTAAGACTCCCCTCTCAAAAAAAGTCTCCTGTGTGTAACACTAATATGCATCTAGTGGTGATGCTTCAGTTTTAGAACTCTGTGAAGAATGCAATACTCCTTCATTGGCATTACTTTCAGGTTCATTCTGACCGAGCGTTGTTGTTACTCTTATGGTTTCGTCTTGGGGCCAAAAAGATCTGCTTGAAAATTATTTACATTAGATAGGAGTACTTCACGCCATATAACGAGGCGAAAGTTATTTAGATTCAAATTATTTACTTGAATCTATAATTGTTTACCAATGATTTTCATTATTAGGTACTTGAGACTATATAATTGCTTGCAAATTATTGGTACTAAAAAGGAATACTTGAAACCTTATAACTAAGTTCAAACAAACTCTACCACTGTTTGTAAATTAGTAATATTAGATAGCAATATTTTATATAATATAACTGTTTAAACAAATGATTATGGAAATATAAAAGACAATTTTAAATGTAATGGAAGATTGAAAAATACTTCTGATTATGCTCTATCTTTTGCAATTGAATCGAATTACGGTACTAAATAAACCATGAGGTGTTAATGTGCCGTTAAACAAATACACTAGACCAAATCAAAGAGAAATGTCTGTTATTTCAATTCTCTTGATCGATTCTGAACTAGATTTTAGAAGGATTTTTTTAAAGATTTAACACATAATTTTCTCGGAAAAATACTTTTCCCAAGAAATGCTGTATTCATTATCAGAAAATATGACAACATTTATCTTTGTTAGATTCAATAGAATAAAATTTGGTTCTTCTTGTGTAACTTTTCTGCTTTTAACTTTCAAAACCAAACAAATGAAAATAAATTGTCTGTTTGTTCAAATACTTCTAAACAACTTTATATATGCACACATTTGCCTAAACTTAACTTATGTTTTTATTCGCCTGCATCCTGTCAATATGAATCTAGGTTTGTCCGTGTGTGTCACAGTAATTAACTTTTACCAATTATCAGTTGATTAATTTATTGATTACTCATCGATTGATCTCAGAATCTTGCTTTCTCTTTTAATATTGATTGACTATTTGGTTACGCTAGAGTTTTACAAATATAAAATCATCGACGTCATTAGAATTATTTCAGCAGTAGAGTAAACATATGGAAAAACATGAATATTTGTTTTGTTTTAAAGACAAGATTTAAAAATAAAAGCTTTTTTTATTATGGGGAAAATTAGAATACTAACTACGGAAAGTATAAATAAATTAGTTGGATAAGTGAAAATTCCACGGAACAAAAATAATCAACAATAAAGATAAACTACATCTTCTGAGTCTCGGATTGATTTAACAAGGAACAATGTTTTCTCCTAACAATTCTTTCTTCAATGCCTCTTTTCGATGCTAGTGTGCGTGTGCGTGTGCGTGCATATATGTATGAATTGCCCAACCCAATCAACACAACTATTTTCGTTTTTATACACATGTATTCTCAAAAATACTCACCGCCCATATTCCTATGAGGAAAGTGGGGAGAGGTACCAATAATAATCTTCCTGCTCTTTTTTTTTAATCTAATTCATTTTTAATACTTTCAAATCTGCTTTCTTGAACAGCTACCCACCTTATCTCTTTTGAAACCATGAACTGGGCAAACAATTCCGAAAATATCTCGAGTAATTATCATTTTTAATTGAATTTCAAAATGCAAATAATTGTACATAGGACACAACGTTAATCTGCAGATACAACATATGTGTAGAAGAATATCCAGACCGTTCGTAGGTGAGTCGGAGGAATATCGAATTTGGCTGCGGGGAGGTTATGTCAGTAAGTGTAAATGTGATTACCCAGTCGGCTGGGGCTGTAGAATACATCGACTGCACCTCTGCAGAGGGGTAAGACCACCCCCAACGAGTGTCCTAGATATGACATTAAACAATCTGATAGTGAGGTTCCAGTAATGCTGGAGCTTTGCAGAATGTGGAGTACACCTTCATTGCCATTTCTCCCAGGTACACTTTGGCCCGGAGTGGTTGCACCTGATAGGGCCCTATCTATGGGTTAAATAGAACTTACGGCATACTTATGTTAAACTAAATTGTTTGATTAAACTGAATAGCTTGAAATAGAAATGTTTTTGACTATTAAACCGTACTTACATGTAAACAGCGTGCTTATGCTAAACTGAATTATTTGAAATAGAACTGTTTTTTGACATTGAAACTGTATTTACTCTAAACTGAATTGTTTAACATAGAACTGTTTTGACATTTAACTGAGTGTAAACAAAATATGTACTTAAACTAAAACGAATTAGCTGAATTAGAACTGCTTGATTAAACTGAATAGCTAGAAATAGAAATGTTATTCACAACTAGACTGTACTTACATTTAAACTGCGTGCTTATGCTAAACTGAATAATTTGAAATTGAACTGTTTTTGACATTGAAACTGTACTTACACTAAACTTAATTGTTATATATAACTGCTTGAATAGTTTGAAATAGAAATGTTTTTGACAATTAAACTGTGTACTTATGCTAAATTGAATTGTTTTAAATGGAACAGATTATTTAGATAAAAATGGATTTGGCGTTGAATAACCTACAAAGGTTGATATGCCATAAAACCCAACAAACCAAACCCTGCAACGTGTGAACGAAAGGACAGACGAAACACACAAAGTATTATGTAGATTAGATTCCATGAGATAACCTCAACACATTTTTTTTTTAATTGGCTAAAGACTTCCGTGTCTTAAATGAAGCATTTTAGTGATTCTCATCGGGATCAGGTCTTTCTTTTGTTCATTACCTCAAATGGCCACGATTCCAAAATCCCCAGCAAAGAATACGTAACATTATCCTCAGATCACAAACAAGTCACATTTGGTGGGGAAGGGAACCTTTTTTTTTTTCTCGCGGGCGATGAATATTCATCCCCAATAACGAGATACAAATTCTTGCAGAGAACATGTGCATCGCTTGTTAAACTCGGGGAGATTTCTTAATTCTCTGGAGAGATTCCTCCATAATTTTAGCATAGATCATTAAGCTACATAAGATAAAAAGAGACAATCTGATGTAAATCGGTGTATTTGCCCAACACATCCGCCATGGGTAATATGCTGTACAATATGATTTCTTACCAGATTATACTTGTTTTAAATACGGAGTTTTTCTTCTCCATGAATATAACAAGGATAAAGAACTCAGTTTGCTCTACTATTTACCAAGAGCCGAAAGGAGAAGGTAAGAATTGATGCCTTTCCTAAAAGCATAAGTGTTTAGTAAAACGCAAACGACGACGTTAAAAACGGGTCGTCGTGTCCAATTCCAACATCGATAATTGTTTTTGTATGAGCGTTTCCAAAACATCTAAAGAATGTCACGTGACGATCAAAAGTTAGCTTCATAAAAAAACTACATAACAAGTAAAGTTTTAGTAATGTAATAAAAATATCATGAAAATGAGAAATTGGAAAGACAGCGAGACCGAAATAAAGTAATTGAAAGGAAAGTAGTAAAGAAAGAAAATTAATAAAATTTAGAAACTATTGGGGAAGCTGGCATAGACAGAAGTCGAACATGTGAAGTAACAAAACCTTAGAAAGTAGAATTTAATCAGCATTCAAAAGACAAGGTAACTGAAGTGGTTTCTCTTAAACCACAAAATATACGTTTATTTCACTCGGGATCTAAAACTGAAGTCCTTAATTTTTAAGATGTAACTCATCTTTAATTTTCCTGTGACTTTCCACGTTCAACGATTACATAGTGATATCAGCGCTACCACCACCACCATAACGTCCTTAGCGGAATTGTAAAAAGCATTTTATCAGCTGGTGGGATTTAAGGTTGTTTTTGTCTGGAGCAAAGTGATGAGAAAGTTTGGGTTTAAGAATGACATTTCTTGTATCTTGTAGAACGGAATAATTTTTTTAAATTTAAACCCTTTTTAGGGCTTGGATAGTTTACTTTAAAAAATGAGAGTATTTTCTCTTCACTATGATAGTCGCTTCAGTTAACCCACAATAGTTGGCCGGAATAATTACACTGGTTTACAAAGAAATTGAGGCAAGCACAAAAATACGCGTTTTTACCTAATTTGTGGGTGCTGAATTCAAATTTGAAATCCGTTTTTACTCATTACCGCTAGTTTTTTTAGATAAGCATAGTGTGCATTTTGTGCATATACGGTACATAAAGGCGTATATGAATTCAGGGTTAATTCTAATATTGTGAGACTTATGGCTTATTTTTTAGTTATTATTATGCACTAAATGTAAGTGATAGCATTACATTATATATATATATATATATATATCCAGACGGATTTTGACAGTTAAGGCAGCAGGTCTCAATCCACACTCAGGCAGTTATTGGAAGAGATTGTCTCGCAGGCGGCGCAGGAGGTTGGTGTCCCTCAACTATCGTGTTACACATCTTTGGGTTTACTAAATATTATCAACTTTGCAGTCTCGATGGTTTGGAGAGAGCCGCGAAACCACGCAGATGATTGTTATTTTTGTTTAACAAATATAACTGTTTTCAATGCATCCTCTAGGAAAAAGAACAAATATCCCAACCTTCGATCTTCCTGTACCCACACCTCCAGTAAATAAGGATCTTCTTTTCTCATCAGATGAAGAAATGTCTTCAAGGGTGGATTCTGCCGAGTCAATATCTTTGGAAGATATTGAGTCTACATATTCAGGAACAAGTGGCAATGAGCCACACTGGATCACGCAAGAAGACCTGAATGATCTTGCTCGTGATTTGTATCTGTCAAAACAGCAGTCAGAGCTCTTGGCTTCTCGGCTTAAACAGTGGAACCTAGTCTAGGAAGATGTAAGGATCACCAGTTTCAGGAATCGGAATAAAGACCTTGCTTCCTTTTTCGACATGGAAAACAAGTTGTGCTACTGCACAAACATACCTGGCTTGTTTACGTTCCTTGGTTTGCCACATAATCCTTCAGACTGGCGTCTTTTCATAGACTCTTCCAAGCGAAGTCTCAAGGGTGTTCTTCTGCACAACGGGAATAAATATCCCAGCATTCTCATTGCACATTCTGTCCATCTTAAGTAATCCTATGACAATATGGAGCTTCTCTTAGAAGCTATAAAGTACAGCGAGTACCAATGGAGTCTGTGTGGGGACCTCAAGGTCATTGGTCTTCTTATGGGTATGCAAGCGGGCTTCACAAAGTACTGTTGTTTTCTCTGTCTCTGGAATAGTCGAGCTGTATCCCAGTATTACAAGCAGAAAGACTGGGGGTCTAGAAGCACTTTTGTTCCTGGCGAACACAGCCTCAAGGAGAATCCTCTGGTGGACATGAATAAGGTGCTTCTTCCTCCTCTTCACATCAAGCTTGGTTTGATGAAGAATTTCGTGAAGGCGTTGCACAAAAATGGCGCTGACTTCCAACACTTGTCTACTGTGTTCTCAGGTCTTAGTGCTGTTAAGCTCAAAAAGGGCATCTTTGTCGGACCTCAGATCCGAGAAGTGCTGAAGGATACTGATTTTGAGGAGCTTCTTAACTTAAAGGAACTGAGAGCATGGGAAGCATTCAAGTCAGTCTGTAGTGGCTTCCTTGGTAACACTCGCGTACCAGATTACCAAGCCTGTATTGAGAAGTTGCTAAAGTCTTACGAGGATATGGGGTGCCGAATGTCCCTCAAGATTCATTTTCTCCATTCCCACCTTAACTTCTTCCCGCCAAACTTTGGAGCAGTGAGTGATGAGCATGGAGAAAGATTCCACCAAGACATTACGAAGATGGAGAGCAACTATCAAGGCAAACGGAACCCCGTCATGATGGGATACTTCTGCTGGATGCTCTTGTGTGACATCCTGGAGGCAAAATACACCAGATCTTCTAAGAAAACACACTTTTGACTGTCTGTGGTACTATGAATTGTGTAATTATGTCATCCAAGTATATTGATTCAATCAGTGCTCTTTATCTATCCTGTTTTATCTGTTATAAGCTGCTGTAACTCTTGAAATATGCACATATATTCTCTGTTTATACTAAAATGAGACTATTTAAAATCTAGAAAACTAGAGATGATAGAGCGAAACTATTTATAAATTTGAATTCAGCACACCCAAATAAACAAAAAACACCTATCCCCATTCTTGCCTCAGACCAAAAATTTATTTTTGTAATCCAATGTTATCATATTAATGAAATTGAGAACCAAGTTGTAAGAACGTGTTTGTCGGTTATTTTATCTCCAAGATCATGAGACAAACTATTGCCGTCCTCTCTAATATGTTTGTCTCTTTTTTCGGACACTTCACTTTTTTAAGAGACCAACAACGTTACACAAGCACAAAAACTCTCATTGCTGTGGATTTCGAAATTTGACCCGTTATATGTCAATAACTCCGGTATGAATATTGCTACATTTAGTAGGTTGGTGAGAGAAGCCATTACATCAAATTAGATGAAAGGAAACTTTTCAGAAATATGTCGTTAAATCTTTTCTCTTTTCTTTAATTTCCGTAATCCTCTGTAGAAATGATAATACCTGCAACAATGTGCTGTTATGTCACAAATGAATTTCGGCCAATTATTTTATTATTTGGAGTCATAGATTTGTTTTCTTGGATGTTACAAAAACAAAAATTGGGGGTGTTCAATTATATTACATGTTTTATAAATCCTATATAAGTTCTTATTTGTTTTGTCATAACTTTTACTGCATTTACGTTTTTTAAAAAAAGGTTAAAGAGCTTTACTTTGTTGTGAAAGACTTATCTTTCAAGGAAAACAACTTTCCGAGCCATCATTTTATTATTGACACTTTTTATTATTCAATAAGATTAGTCTAGTCTGGAACGAAAATACTTTTGATAAATTAAATTATTAAATGAAGGATTTTCTTTTCTTTTTTTTTTTTTTTTTTCATTCTTCTAAAATCTCGTTCAGAGATGGAAAAAGCGAATTCTCATTTCTATTTTAATGAGTTGCAACGTTAGAAAATAATTTGGATTCTCTTTAATTTAATGTTCCTAATGACCTATGAAATCTTTGAATATTAGTGCTCGTTCAAATACTTATGAGCTGTACCTTCCATAGAATAACGGGTGTCCTCGTGGTGTAATGGTTAAAGCGATGAACTGCGGAATCGTAGTACGCGAGTTCGTACTCCAGTCGCGCTATTATGTTCACTTTCGGGCAAATACCCTTGGGAAAGGTATGAACCCCCTTATTCTCCTTATTCTTATATGGGTAAATAGTAGGACGGACTAGGTTCTTCAGCCTTGGTGAGGCAACTAGTCTAGGAGAAGGAAAACTCTGAATTCAAACCTGTTAAACTCCGCTTAAAAATTGACCTTGTGTCATATCCTGCCCGAGCGGAGGGGTTGGTAAATAGTACCTTCCATAGAATAACGATAAAAAAATCAATAGAAATAGTTACCCATGATATTTTACAATTAGCATTCACAACCACAACATATGGCTGTATTTATGTATTTTTAGGTTGAGTGGAATAAAAATTAGTTCTTCTTACTTTGCTTAATGTTGCTAATTTCAAATCCCAAAATGAAAGCCATTAGAAATAATTTGTTAGTTCAGATATTTATGAATAGTATTTCATATATATATATATATATAGCAGAAGTAGTAATAAGCTAGCTTATAATGATGAAAGAAAGAAACAAATTGCACAAATTAGGATGGCATTAAGATGAAACCCTCGAAATTGAATAGGCGTTATCCTCTTGAAGTTTTTTAAATCGATATTCGATGAGTTGAGAAATAATATTTCTATTAGAATATTGTTGCCTGGAAGTGTTGAATTGAATTACTGAAGACCTCTAATTCACTCTGCCCAATTTCTCTGTACAAAAGGGGTAGATAAAGAGCCAAGTGGACAGATAATTGCAATTAATAAAAATCTGATGTGAAATATAGTATCATAGAAAAAGATTAGAAAAATATCGGGAATATAAGAATATATAATTATGATTGCTAGCCTAATATCGTAAGTCTGCCTTTGATTTAAGGCGAGAGAAAATTTTGTTCATGTTTTATGATTTATGTTTTAATGTATCTCTTTTATATATTTACTATTCACAGCAATTAATATATTATCCACCGATAGTGTCTTACAACCCAACATGACTCACTAACAACTATTATTATTATTTTACTTCTTTAAGAGTTTTTTACACCAACGTTTGCTGATAGTTTTTCTCTGGTGCTTGATTGGTATCAAATCTCCTCAAGTCTCCAGAACTCTTCTCAGTATTCTAGTCGATCTAAGTAATGTTGTAGTTTGGATAGTCTCCAAACGTCCTCTGATTTCTAAGTCTTGGAGTTCTTTCACCAATCCTTTGGAGATCGTTCCAAGTGCATCAAAAAGAATTTGTATCACCGTCAACGTTCATGTTCCAAATTTTCTGAAGCTCTCTAGCAAGGTTCAGATATTTATCCTTCTTTTGACTTTCTTTTAATGCTACCCTGTTATTTTCCGAAACGACAAAGTCCACTATTCGGTAGGTTTTCGTTTTTCTATTGATTATCACGAGTTCTGGTCATCTGATAAAGATTAGTTGATCTGTTTCTATCTAAAAAAAAAAAAAAAAACAGAGAATAATATCTGTTTCATTCTCCTGAACGGATTCCGGGTTATGCATATGCCACTTGTTAGTATAGTCAAACTTCAATTTCTTGTACATTTCCCAGAGGATCATCAGCCCTACCCAGTAAAGTTTTCGTGTCTTTTTGAAATTAATTTGCTGCATTTCCTTATTATATGATTAATCGTTTCGCCTCGATCACCACATAACCAACACTTGCTATTCTGTTGCGCCTTATCTATTCTTCCTTTAACATAGTTGGTTCTTATGACTTTGTCTTGATCTTCTATTGAAAGAGATTCAGTTTCTCTCTTAAGATTTCCCTTTCTTCGCCACGTCCATGTTTTCTCATGTGAGATTTCCCCGGTTTTTCGCTCGAAATATCTATACAGTGGCTTTTCTACCCATTCTTGTTTTCTATTTATAGTTGTTCTGTTAATCCTCCTGTTGTCCATGTTGTTCCTGGTCGCTTTAATCACCATTCCTTCGTTCTTTTTTATGTTCATCTTTTCGATGTATCATCGCAATCTTCAATGTTGGCAAATCCTTTTCCTCTTTCTTTTCTTGACACGTACAGCCGGTCTATGTCATCTCTCGGATGTAAAGCCTTATACATCGTAATGATTTTCCCTTGCTCTGTGGTCAATTTGTTGCATTTCTTCCCTTGTTCACTTTAAAAATGGCCCCGAGTATCTTACAAGGGGGATAACCCAGGTGTTTATCTTTGTCATGAGGTTTGTTATATCGTTTGGTTTTTCTGTAGTTTTCTTGTTTTTCTGAAGTACACTTTTTCATATCCGCTGGTTTTGATGGTATCCGCTTTGAATATTCCCAAGTATTAGTAATTTTTTGTTCATTTGGTAGTTCAATTCCTTTTGTCATTAGTCGTTTAACCGCTTTTCATTATTAGCATGACACACATTTATCTGTGACAAATTCCATCCCCATATTGTCGGTGTATATCCCCACCGTCTGTATTCGGGTTTCCAATTCTTTTTAATTTTTGACAGTTTGATATCGTTTATGTGTATTAGGGATTAAGCTTTTCCTGCGATTTATGAAGTTTGTGTCCACCCGCTTATTTTAGAAGTGTATTGTTGACTGGAATCATTTCTATTACAAATAATAATGGTGATATCGCATATCCTTGAATATACCTCTTTGGATTTATAGCTCAAGTAAGTTTTTCTTTCTGCTGTGAATTTCACACGCCTATTTTTCATGGTTTCCTCGATAACGTTCATGATTTTGTCGGATATCTTGTACATTTTGAAACCGTCTATTACCCAGCTTTGCAGTACCATATTATATACCTTTTGTAACCAATCCACTTCATTAGTAGATATTTTCGTCTGGTTTTGCTCTTCTTGGGGATGTGTTCATCGGTTTATAGTAGATCTCCTGTTTCTCTTGTTCCCTTGCGGCAACACTTCTGCTCTTTGAGCAACAGTCCGTAGCTTATTAGAGAATAGTTATTCTTCTCCCTAGACTGTGCCGTTAGGATTTTCCACATCATCGGTGGGCATTTTATTGGTGTGTAATTGTTGGGGGTGGTTCCTTTTTTGGGGGGATCTATTCTGATCAAAGTAGTCTTTCCTTTGGTCATCAATTCCGATATATCTCTTTCTTGTTTGCATCTGTTCATTTCAATAATTAGTCTGACGTGGATGGAAGGGAATTTCTTTAACCAGTATCAATGTAAGCCCCTATGGCCAGGTGTTTTCTAATTTGTTGCCTTTTTAAGTGTTGCTTTGAGGGAATCGACCTGTATTTTCGTCCTAGGCCATTCTTCTAGACCCTGTAGCTCTTTTTCTATGTTATTTATCCATTCAGCTTTTCTGTTATGATCTTTCTGTTCTCATATTTTGCCCCGAAATAGTTTTGCTTCTATTGCATCCGGTTGTTGGTATGTCTTCATGCATTCTCTCATATTTGCTGGTTGAAATTTTTCGTTGTTTTCAAATATTTTACGTAGGTCTGTACTGTTTAATCCTGTCTCGGTATCCTTTTAGTCTTCCGTCTTTCGCCCGTATTTTCTAATTTATTTCCTTGGATTGTATTGTTTTTTGTTCTTGATTTTTCTTCTCGTCCTAACATATTCAAGCATTTTTCGTTTGTCTTAGAATTTTTGCTAGTTGTCGTAGATTTCTTATATGTGTTTCCAGTCTAATTTACCATCCAGAATTTGAGTTTTTGTCCGTGTTCTTTCGGGGTACATCGATTTTAGAACATACTAATTTTTCTCCTGTATAGATTAGTTTGTTTAATTCTGTGATATTGTTCGTTGAGATATGTAATAATAATTCGTTTATTTTTTTTCAGTTTCTGTCTTGGCTCTTTTTCAATCTTGGTTCTTGAGAGTTGGTAATGTGGTTTTCTTTTCCGACATCAGTTTCTTTATAGTTTCCACATTCATTTGTTTCTTTTTGTGGTTCAATTCGGTTAAAGTGCTCTTGTTTTTCAGAATTTAACGTCTTGATTTTAGTATTAGAGCCTTGTTGACATGATTCCCTATTTATTTGTCGGTGTATTGCTAATATTTCGAGGTCAGAAAGCCACCCTTTCTTTATTATTCTTTTATGTTGTCTTAAGTCTAGCGTATTCTTCTCAGATTCTTTTCATTCTTTTTCTATAGCCTCTTAGTGTCGGGTTGCTCCTCACATAACAGTAAAGAACAAACTTCTAGTCTTTCCTTGTCCAGATTTTCTTATGATGTTTCTCATTTCACTGGTTGTTTACTTCATCATTTACGCAAAGAACTGCCAACATTTGCATGACGCCAATCTGATCGTTTCTGTTGTTTATCAAGGGAGAACTTGCCGATCATTACACTCAAACCCCTTTTGATTGGTTGGTAAAAATTCAGTTTCTTGCACAATTCCCAGTAGATCACTTTCCCTACCCACTCATGCCTAATCTTATATTCTTTTTGCGCTAATTTGCTGCATCCGCTTATTTTATGATCGATAGTTTCATCTCTATCACCGCATAACCTACACTTGCTATTTTGTTGCGTCTTATCTGTTTTTACTTTAACGTAGTTTGTCCTCATGACATTGTTTTGAGTTATTATTATTATTATTATTATTATTATTATTATTATTATTATTATTATTTAATCCTTGAGAGTTTTTCACGTCGGCGTTCGCTTATGACTATTCACTGGAGTTTGACTGACAGCAAGTCTCCTCAAGTCTTCAGGACTCTTCTCAATATTCTGGCCAATATCAATAATATAGTAGTTTGAATAGTCTCCCCTCGTTTACTTATTTCCAAGTCCTTCAGTCCCGTTATTAATCCTTCGGTGACTGTACCAAGAGTACCTGTTACGATTATTCTAATCGTCACTTTCATGTTCCACAGTTTCTTCAATTCTATGGCAAAGTCCAGGTACTTAGCTTTCTTTTCACTTTTTTTCGACGCTATAGTGAGGCCTACAATCTTGGAAAATTGAGTCAAAATTATACGATTTCTCTCAATTTTAGAATATTTGAAGCAAAATGGAAGAATAATAAACTCAAAAAGTGTGTGACACAAATTCGCAAAACATCAAGAAGATCATCCTTTTGAAATATGTTTAGTACTGCTACTGTTGTGAAGCAACAATGATTTCTTGTTTAAATAACAATCTGAGATGAAAGTTAATGATCCAGTATTATAACAAAAAATAATTTGCTTCATCCTTCATCTTCATCACCAAATTATATCATCAGATTTTTTTAATTGCTTTTTGTTTTATTTTATTTTTTGCATGGTCAGAGGGCCATTACCAATGTACAGGAAATGCCATGAAGGAAATTTTAGAGTTTACGCCCTAACAAGCCAAATGTAACGATATAAGTGGCATTACTTCTCCTTGATCAAAATTTAATGTTTTCAATTTCCCAATTTTTATTGATGTTTCTTCCCCATAAATTCGTCGACTATTCATGTCAATATTTCAATTCAGTCATTTTTTTTCTGAAAACTTACAAGTTGCATCAGGTTACATAATATGAACTGAATTGATTTTTTTTTTTACTTTTGACAGGTTTTTAGGGGAAGAGTTAAATTCATATTCCACGTACTTGATTGAACATCAGAGTTAGGGTTAGGAATAAACGAGGCACTAAGCAGGGAAGAGTTGCTGTCTTTTATGACATCTCTAGGAAAATTCTTGGCAGCACACTTTTAACACATACAATATAATAAAACTGTCAAACTTGGTCTTTCATGATGGATCTAAAACATGTAAAGATATTCAATAAAGTCTATCTATTCTCTTAGCACTAAGAAACACTATTGAATGACATATTATTGGTAGCAAAGATGAATCCTGGAACTGACAGCATTCTTATTGTCTAAGGCAATTTAAGTTACTAGTCAGCGCCTATCACCTTTCTAAGTAGCATGAAATAGCATTTTATAGAACCAGGAGCAAAAAAGAATCCTTAAACGGACTAGATTCCAATATTTCTAAACTCTTATCAATCTGAGAGATATCATGCTTCATTTTTCAAAATATATACTGTCGTTTCCTTGAATCTAATATGACAATGTCCACCTCCTCTTCACGAACTCTAAAACCGAAATGACGAGAGGAACAAAGAAAATAGTCTTCAAAATTGTATTATGATGCCGGCTGCACTTTAATCTGGTATATGTTGGAGCGGTGTTGGATTTCTTTAAAATTATTTACTGATTTTATCGATACTCCTGCTCAGCCCGATTCATGGTGTGCAATAAAAACTTGTTTTCAAGCTCCAGGAGACAGTAAGAATTTCACATTCTCATGATGTCATTTGAAGTGAGATAAGCTAGAAGACTATTGATGGTGAGTTCGATTCTCAGTTGAAGCCTTATATTTCTGGCCTTATACAACAACAAAGCTTAGCGTACTAAATAACAATGCAAACATTTCTTTACAGTTTTGGTTTGGCTTGGTTTGGTTTTATGGCACATCAACCATTTGTTATATAAATACGGAATGAATTTTTTATATTAATCATTTTTCGTTAATTATATTTTATTATTCAGTTTGGTTGGGCTTTGAACTATTCGGCTCTTAGTTCAGGTGCACAGACATTGGGTTCAGTTTCTGCTCGCGCGCAGAGGATATGACAATCACAATTGTCATAATAAACCTCAGATAGAAATGGGACTGGAGTGTCAATGATGTCATGCCCGGAAGCGATGGGCTGAGAATTTGGGTAGTTTGAAAAACACGTCAGTTGGGTACTCGACTGTAGACGAGTCGAGTTGGTAGTTACCATGAAGTTCTGCAGATCTCTACGGACAAAGATCTTAAAGACTACGAAATGCGCCGAGTGTTTGAGTTTTATTAGTATAGAATGATTGAGAATTGTATATCTCTCTCTCTCTCCTTGTGCCGAAGAACCGAACTCAGAAGTCAAGTTAAAAAACGTTCATACCTGAACAACGGTGTCGCCTGTGTATTTGAGTCTGCCTATTGTGTTTTTGCATATGTAAAACGATTGTGATGGATATGGCTATGCAAAACATTGTAGGTTCTGTAATGCCAAATCCTGCTGATAGATATATATTAAATATGATTAAATATGAATTGTAAATACATTTTGTTGATAACATCTCTAAATGAGCCTGAGCTCATTTTTTAAACCCAGTTAAATGGTCTCGAGTCTTTCTATCTAACACGAATAATCTTATTTACAATTAATAATTTCTTTACACACAGATAAAGTAAGTAAAGTTGGCGACCATCGTCGAGGGTGACCCGAAGGCTCCCTTTTCGATAGCTAACTACACCAAGGTGTAGGGGAGGGCGCTACTCCTTTCCCTGGATTGCTCCACTTTACCCTTGTTCCGTACCTTATAATGCTGAGTGTTAAGCAAGGAGGCATCAAGTACCATTTTTTGAGTCTTTGGTATGACTCGACCTGGGATTGAACCCAGGTCTCCCGGGCCATTGGCGAACACTCTAACCGCTCGAACAGCTTTCTTTCTTAGAACTTAATTTACCATTAGTCATTTGTTTGAACGCATTTGAGATGTTAAACAGTTCTATTTGACCTATAGATAGGACCTTTTCAGGTGCTACCACTCCAGGCCAGACTGGATCTAGTAGCGATGGCAATGATGGGGTACTTTGCATTCCCCAAAGCTGCAGCCTTACTAGAGCCTTACCATCAGATTGTTGCATGTCATACATAGGACACTGGTTGGTGGGGGGTCTTACCTTTCTGCAGAGATGTAGTCGGTGTATTCAACAACCCCAGTCGGTTTATTTTGATATCTTTAAAAATTCATAAATCATCAACTTATTTGTAAAAGAAAATTAGTACTCGTAATGAAATTTATTATGAATTCACTAGAAACAGACTTGATCTCAATTCGTTTTGCTTGGGCCAAATTAAGAAACGTCCTATTTCATTTGCAGAATTAAAAGAAATAAATGAAATTTCGAGAATCATTAGTAAAAATAATTTTTCTCAGAACTCCTTCAGATAAAAAATACATTATTTACTAAATTGCCCACATCGCTTAATTGGATAATTTGTTTTCATTTTTGAAAGATTTTTATACATATATTTTTTCTTGATGAAGTCTAACAGTATAATAAGTAGCCTTGTATTTATATTTAAAAGTTGAATTTAAAAACCCTATACTGCGCACTTTATTTTATTGCTTTGGTATTATTCATCTTGTTTCTTGTTTCTTTTATGATTCTTGTTTTTGACTGTGGCTGTCGAATACACTGACTGATATGACACTAAACAATCTGATGGTGAGGTTCCAGTGATGCCGAGACTTTGGGGAATGTATACCACTCCTCACTGCCATTTCTCCCAGGTCCAATCTAGCCCGGAATGGTAGCACCTGATAGAATCCTATCTATGGGTTAAATAGAACTAAATTGCATACTTATGCTAAACTGAATTGTTGGAATTCGAACTGTTTGACGAAACTGAATAGTTTGAAATGGAACTGTTTTTGACATTGAAACTGTTCTTACGCTAAACTAAATTGTTTAAAAGAGAACTGTTTTAACATTTAACCGTGCGCAAACAAAATCTATACTGAATTGGCTGAATTAGAACTGTTTGAATAGACTGAATCGCTTGAAGTAGAAATGTTTTGGACAAACTCACGCTATACTGAATTATTTGAAATAGAATGGATTATTTGCATAAAAATGGATTTGGCATTAAATAACCTACAAAGGTTCATATGCCATAAAAACCCAAACAACCAACCAACTAATTCTTGTTTGTTTCTTTTTGTTGATTTTAGTATTTTCTTGCGAATTTTTCTTTTTTTCTTTCTTTCTTACTAGTGCTTAAAACTAGAATCTAATCAACAAATTTTATTTATCATTAAATCTTAAATATCGTTACTTTTATTGTAGAGCAGAGAGGTATACTCCTTGCGTAACATACTGGGCAGTGTCTTTGTGCAATCGGTTATTTTGTGGAATTGAGCGAGAATGTCGAATTTTCAATGGTCAATCAGGGACTATTCTGGTCCGTCAACATTAGCTTTACACTTCTCTGATCCAATTATTCGTTCGTCTCCGACTAAATAATGGTCGAATCCGTTTTTTCCTCTTGAATTCTCCTCCAAGGAATTCGTGGAAGTCTCACTAGCTTATTTCTTCTCGTCTTGTTCAGCACACCCATTGAAAATATAACGCTGTGCGTTGCTTTGACAAGTGCAAAATGACAGTACATTCGAGTAATTTGCTAAGCTTAGCTTAATTTAGGAACAAGGTCATGGCCGTATATTAGTGACCAACTCAGCTGATGCTTCTATAAACCCTCTTCAGTTCGTTTTATTTGGGAAGGCAACTAGCAATAAAATATTGTGAATTATAGATATATTTTAAAACCATGTTAATCGACTAAAATCTAAACTTTCAATTTGAAAAATTGGTTTTAATATTTTTAATCATATTTTTGACATAATATTAATATTCATAAAATGTTCATCTAATTTCTTCAAATTGAATTTATTGAACACTCTAAACAATGTTGTGAATTTATTTTTTGTGGTGTGACCGGAAAAAATCCTTGTGCAATTAAAATAATCTATATTACTATTATCTGTAAGATTGTTACGCCTTTCTCATTTAGATAAGAGTGAGTCTATGGTCGATTTCCGAATCTACACAACCAATAAAGATTCGAAATATGTTCTGTAATAAGAAGAATAAGAGTTATCCACATATATTCGTTTAAAACAAATTATTTCAAAGCTAAGGATACCTCACGTGGTGTAGCAAGGTAGTTATTGAATTTGATTTTCACCTCGTACTCCATACATCCAGCCTTGTGCCTCAACTAGGCTAAAATGATATACACTGGGCGCAACAGAAATATCTCCCATATTTTAATCTTTCATCTGCATCCGGTTTCTTTTCGTTTACCGCAAGCTTCTTCATTCTGTACCTCATTTTTTTTCTTTATACCCCCCCCCTTTAATATTTCTAAAATAGAAAATGTAACAGATACCACTTCAGAATGGCGGGAAATCGACCATATACTTCATTCTGATTTTAATTAGAAAAGCGTAACGACTGTTCATACAATAATATTATAGATTGTTTTAATTTTGCGACAATTTGTGGTTGTTTTTTCTACCACAAAAAGATGAATTCATAACAAAATATCCTAACAGTTATTTTTGTTCAATAGATCTGTTTGAGTTCTGTCTCACAGATTCATATTGGATCAGAAAAATCCGAAAAATTGTTAAAATTTCTTTTTCTATATAGCAAATGCCGAATACGGTATAAGTGTTTCGTGTTATGGCACACTAATATAAATGGAACGGTCTTCATATGCACAGATTTACACAAGGCCCTCTTAGTTCATATATATTTTGGATTTTATTCTAGATCAATTCTGAAGAAGATTAAATAAATAGTTTCTGCTTCTGGGGAATGTTAACCCATATTAACAATCAGATACCGCAAACAATTACGCTCTCTTGCTTCAATTATCTAACTGAAAGAAAAGATACAACCAACAGTGGAATAGAGTCCAGCAGAAGATTTCCAATGAATACAAATGTTCATTATTTGTATTGGACTTGCAAAGAATCGTAAATATTTCGCTGCATTTTCACTGATTTTTACCAGAACTTTGTTTTTAAAAGCATCTTCAATGTGATTTTTCTTTCTTTTTTTTTTTAACCTGAAACTTTTTTACCGGCAAAAAGCGTACAATGCACCAATATTAATGAAAAACTTTGGATTTAACCCCAGAATCTCAATAGAGACGCCAAGCACGTGAACTATTTGTTCAGAACAAGATTTCATCTCGGAAGGAAAGCAATATCCGGGCAATAACGGAGGTTTGATTTATCTTTTTAACCAAAATGTTTTTCTAATCGAACATAAACACGCAAAGCCATTGTTGGGGAAAGAAAGCAATTTCTGGGTTAGAAAGAAAGTTAAACGATAAGCACGTTGTTATTTTCGCGTACAGCCATCTGCGTTGAGCCATTCACAGTTCAGTAGAAGTCCGGCTTACAAGAGCTGAGAAACAAAAACAACAAAATAGTATTTATTCATTTGTAATTCTTGTTTGAAATATACTTCTTCATTTCCCGTTAGAAGAGTCCAGATTTTTTAATGGACTTTCCTTTGCTTACATCAAATAAAAATAACAAAGGATTTCTTTGAATGGACAGAATAATAAAAACGAAAGAAATATAATTTGTCTGCCAAATCTTTATTGAACATCCGAAAACAGACTGATTTTTTTTTTTTTCCAAAACTTCAATCTTTCTAACCGAGAACTATTTTACAATATATAATAAGCCCATTATTTTTGGGAGATCATATCACATGATGTCATTACAGGACATTCCTACAAAAAGGATTCTCTTGGGTTCCTCTTGCTATCTGTCCCTATCGGCCCTATCACTTGGTTAATTATTTAGACAGCATACAGTATCCACACGGAGAAGATGAATGTAAACCTTTTCCCTGGTTGGTCAACACTAGTTTATGTGTAGGAGTTAATATAGAGAACGTCACTTATGAGTTCATCCTTGTTTTTCTAGTAGTCCGCAGTATGTTTTTGTTCGTCTTAATTAAATGGTTTGACAGATGAGAGTTAAGTGATTGTACAACTACTTTTTTGTAGGCTCCTGCTGCCAGGAATTGTTCAAAATAGCTCGAAGCATCCTTGTGAACTTCCAATCCAGCTTTTTATCGTCGTTAGAGTCCGAATTCTTCAGCTATACAATCGCACTTATCCGGATACAGCTTGCAAGAATCATCGATTTTGTTTCTAAAACAGGTTTAATAAAGCGATCGTTCTTTCTGTTGATAGCTTTAAACAAAAATGTATGCGTCCTGGAAGGAAATTTGAATGTTTTCTATCTGACTGCAAAAGAGGAAAAGGATTCAAATTTGTAACTTGTCTTAGATAAGAGAAATTAGTAAATAATTAAAGAACTTCAGATTATCTTCACGTCTACTTCATCGAAAAAATTGAAAAGGATGATTGACAGAATGAATATAAATTTGAGTCCTTCTAGATCGCAGGTTTTTTCTAGATAAATGAGTTAAAATATCAAAACTGGAAAAGAAGCGTCGGGAACATATAAATAAATTTTCTTTATTCTGAATTTAAACTTTTTAGTCTTAAAGTCAAAATCAATATTTTGCATGATATAATGGTTTGCAAGATAGGCTAACATTCCATTGTTAGGTTCGATTTTTACTGGGTGTTCCATACTTTTAGCCTCGAGACAAACTTAGTTAATGATTTCTCTGTCAAAGTTTTAGTCGATCTAAAATACCGTAATTTTGTAATGAACAAAAAAGAATCAATGTTCATGAAATAATCTTATTTCCTTCAAAAAAGAAAACTTATCATTTAACGATTTTTGGCTGCCATAAAATAAATGACTTTTGCCTTGGAGGGGAATATAATTCATTTGGAAAAGGTGGTATCAAAAAAAAAATCGCCATTTTTAATGTTTAAAAATTTCAAGCGATAGAGAAAACCCTTAAATACGAATACTTTTTTTGTTTTGTTTTGTTTTGTTTTTTTTTTGTTTTGTTTTTGTTTTTGTTTTTTTGTTTTGTTTTGTTTGTTTTTTTGTTTTTTGTTTTTTTTTTGTGCTTTGTTTTTTTGTGCGGATATATTAAAAATAAGGAATAAACGAGTTTTGAGTTGATAGTTTTTCAGAAAACAATCAACTAAATTAAATTTGTCAAACATTTCTTATGAAACGTATTTATTACTAGTTTTGTTTTTAATTATAACTATTTTGAAGTTAACAAACAATTTAGGCCAATCAGAATAGAATTCCTTCTTTCAAAATAATTCGTGATTGATTAGAAATACACAGAGTAGACAAAATAAAATAAAAGATAAATATAAAATAAAATGTTATAGCTCAGTGAATACAAAAAACATATTTCTCTCCTGTTTTAATATAGGGTGATATCTATTATCACCCAGGGTAACAGGGAACAAACCTTAAAACTTATTACAAACCTAAAAATAGTTCTAAAAACATTCCTATTAAATTTCTGATCTCTGAAAAATAACACCTTTCCATGACGACTTCAGGTCAGATGTTTTGTTGTTGTTTTCATTTATTTGTTTTATGTTTTGTTTTTTCGTTTTGTTTTGTTTTGTTTTGTCGTTTCTTTTCTTTCTTTATTTATTTATTTTTTATTTTTATTTTTTTTTTTTTTACAAAACTGCAATAATGGAACACTGAGTGTTCAATTTTTGCGAATAGGAAAGTAGAAGGCAGAACGCACTTGACAAATTTTAATAAAAAGAAATGGGAAACAAATATCAGAACAGAAATTATTTGCATTAACGGTTGAAAATTATTCCTTACAAACTACAGTTATTGCAAAGTCTTATTCACTTGGAGAAAAATCACAGGTTAAGTTTTCCACCCAGAAAAGCTAGAGAGGTTTTAAGATAAACATGGCTTTATGGAACGTCTATTTTTTATTGATGAGTCGACTATTATTTGCAGAGATAAACGTCAATAAATCCTCAACAAAACTGTATTGAAATGTCAATTTCTAAAATAGTATTTTCAAAAAAATCTTTTAAATATTCAGTTTTGTAAACCGATTTTTTTTTACCCATTTGATTCAACAATTATTAAATTAGTTTCAAATTCGATTTCTCTTTTGAGTAAATGATGAAGAATAACATTTTGCATATTATTTCAAGAGGGTTCGAAAAAAAGAATTCTTGCAAATAAACAATACAAATAGCGACATTCAACGTTAGAACCTTAAATAGAATATGACAACTACCAGAGCTGACTGCATCGGCCGCAGAACATAACATAGACATAATATGCATTCAAGAGCACAGATACACACATAGCTAGGATATTAAATATCACGATACTGGCCATGGATGGACGCTAGCCACTGTATCAGCATGGGAAAAATTCTGTCAATGCCACGGTAGGAGGTGTAGGAATACTTATAGTATCAAAAGCTTTAAAATCACTCAATAGCATAGAGAGAATATAACCTAGGATTATGGTTGCTACTTTTAATGGCAACCCCAGAGCAACCATCATCTCCTGCTACAGCCCTACCAATGTAAGTGAAGAAACTGAACTCAGCGCCTTCTATGATCAGCTATCATCTCTAGTGCTTAACATTCCGAAACATAACGTTCTCGTCATTGGCGGCGACATGAATGCCCTAATCAGAAAAAATGGAAACCACAAATACAGCCTACACAACTCGTCAAATAGGAATGGACAACATCTAACAGATTTCACGATAGAAAATAGATTAACAGGTCTCAAGACAAACTTTCAAAAAAGGGAGGGAAAATTATGGACCTAAACGTATGCAAACAACACTAAAGCACAGATAAACTACGTCTTTATAAACAAGAAATGGAAAAATAGCGCAATAAATTGCGAGGCATACTCCTATTTCGAGGGTGTGTCCTCCGATCACCGATAGTCACGGCAAAAATACGACTGAGCCTACGAAGAAACGCCACACGAACAGCAACCACCAAGCAATATGACTGGGCCCTTCTTAACAACAGGGATATTAAAGATAAATATGTGTTAGCATTGAGAAAAAAATGCAATGCTCTATAGAAGACAGAAATACGTACCCTGAATGACGAATATGAGAATTTCGTCAACGCACACCTCAAGACAGCAGCGAAATGCATACCAACAAAACTTAGAACTAAATCTAGAGTCCCATAGCAGACTTTGGGGGATAGAGAAAAACATACAGACGTGAAAACAGCCTCCAAATGCAATAGGAAGAACCCAACGAACGCAAATGCTCGGAAACTAAAAAAGGCACAAAAGGAATTAGCAAGCATATATCTAAAAGAACAGACAGAATACATACAAAATCACATAGATAAGATTAGAGACTCAATGGAAGATAGGCAATCTAGGATAGCGTGGCAAACGATAAACGAAGTGAGCAGAAGGAAGAGCACAGCCAAAGCTAAATTGAAAACCACAAACCAACAAGAAAGAATAAAACTGTGGAAACAGCATTTCGAGAATCTACGCGGAAACCCACCGAAAGTTACACATGAACCAATCACCAGAATTGTTAGTAAGCAGTTAGACATTAAACTAGGACCGGTTAATGTAGAAGAACTCGACTCAGTGCTCAGAAAAATTAAAAATAGGAAAGCCGCGGGGCTTGATGAAATACCCCAGAAGTATGGAAGACCAGACGATTCGACGACATACTGCTCCGACACTGCAACGCAGTTTATAATCAAACTCCAATTGGCAGATGGATGAAGGGATGCATTCTCCCGTTCCCGAAAAAGCGTGACCTCGGATTAGCCAAAAACTACCGAGGTATAACACTTACATCCATAGCAGCCAAAATCTACAATGTCCTACTATGAAACCGCATAGAACCCAAAATCGACAACATCCTTAGGAAAATCCAAAATGGCTTCCGAAGAAATAGATCCACGACCTCACAAATATTGACTATCCGTAGAATCCTTGAAGGCGTACGGGCAAAAAACCTACAGGCGACAATACTATTTGTCGACTTTACCAAGGTCTCTGATTCCTTTCACTGAGGGTAGATGGAACAAATTCTACAAGCATACGGCATACCAAAATAGACCGTCACAGCAATAACGATTCTCTATAGAAACACCAAAGTGAAAGTACGTTCTCCGGATGGAGACACAGACTACTTCGACATTGTAGCAGGAGTACTGCACGGGACACACTCTCTAGACTACGTGCTTAAAACATCGATTGAAAAAATCAAAGAAAACGGCTTCGAGCTGACAAAGAAAAGAAGCAGAAGGTACCCCGCAAAAACAATTACCGACGCCGACTACGCCTATGACGTAGCGATTCTGGCAAATACACCCGTCCAAGCCGAAACACAAGTGCATAGTCTGGAACGAGCCGCCGCAGACATTGGCCTCCATGTCAATGCATACAAAACTGAATACATCTGCTTTAATCAAACAGGTGACATTTCCACACTAGCCGGTAGCTCTCTGAAACTTGTAGACAAGTTCACCTCCCTAGAAAGTAGTGTCTCATCAACCGAGACAGACATAGACACGCGGCTAACAAAGGCATGGAGAGCTATCGATAAACTATCGGTCATATGGAAATC
Source organism: Sepioteuthis lessoniana (assembly GCA_963585895.1). Classification (NCBI taxonomy): domain Eukaryota; kingdom Metazoa; phylum Mollusca; class Cephalopoda; order Myopsida; family Loliginidae; genus Sepioteuthis; species Sepioteuthis lessoniana. Next base: position 112,160,107 of record OY757918.1, read on the forward strand.
AGACCTGACCGATAAAATGAAACGCAGTTTTTTCCAAGCAGTAGTCGTGTCTATACTACTCTATGGATGCACTACATGGAGGCTAACTAAACGGAGAGAGAAAAAGCTTGACGGCAACTACACAAGAATGCTGCGAGCAATTTTGATCAAGTCATGGAGCAACAACCTACAAAGCCCTAACTGTACGGCCACCTACCTACCATCACGAAAACTATCAAAGTTAGACGAACCAGACATGCAGGACATTGCCGGAGAAGTCATAAGATGATAAGTGATAAGATGTTATCCTATAGACCCCGTCACATGGCCGTACAAAAGCAGGACGACCAGCTCGAACCTACATACAGCAGCTCTGTGAGGATACGGGATGTAGCCCTGAGGACCTGCCAGAAGCGATGAACGATAGGGAGGAGTGGCGATAGAGGGTCAGGGATATCCGTGCTGGCGGCACGACATGATAATGATGATGAATTGTATCATATCAAAAACGTTATGTCCGATCCATTCTATGGTCATTTTAGTCGTAAAATTCATAAAGAACTAGAAGTGTTTTTTTTAACAGATCAGCACCATTTCCACCGTCGACATCGTTAAACACCTAATTTATAAACGGAAGTGTTCACTAATTTCCAGAAAATCAGCCGTCGTTGGACATGCACTTAATCGATGAATGTATCATTTCTTTTAAATTTCCCACTCTACAAAGATATAATTAGATAATTATCAGACTTTCATCCTAAAGAGAGTAATCTTCATCCATCATTCAATCTTTTGATATTATCAGTTATATCATAATTTACACTCGTACGTGAACTTTCTAAGAATATTTCCGCCAATAAAAACTACCTTCATAATGTTATCTCCGCTGATTATTAGACTTTTTTAAGCTGGTATTTTATATATGATATTTCTACTGTAGATATTTCTACTATAGATATTTCTGCTATAGATATTTCTGCTTTTATATTCATTGTTCTATTTCACGATTTAGAAACAATATGCGTCGGATAGTAGGAGGTTACTAATCTCCCTTTTTTTTCAACTTCAGTGGGATGACCACTACCGATCTCCAATTTTGAAGGCAAGAAACCTCTCCTTTTTTCACACAGAATGACTATGTATGGCACCCCTTGTAGTTGCTTATTTTGCCGAGAGTTAAACATCCAATCAGAATATTTGCAACCATTTTCTTTTATTGATAGAGTTCTGAACAACGTAAAAAACGAATCTTTCTATTTTCGAGGTGTTTTTAGTTGAAGAAGACTGTAGAAGTGAATGGTAGAAACATTGTGACACACGCCATAAACAACACACAATATAATTTTACTTCTTTGAACTAACGTTAAAGTGATCTTTCTTAGAATAATAGACACAATATTTTGCTAATTGTTTTTGTTTAATGTTTTAGTAAACAAGAAAATAGCATTTACTGTAGCAGTTCTAGTTATCCGATCTTTCAAACATACTATAAACATTGTTAAATAGAAATCATAACGCGATCAGATTTTTTCGAAACGTCACAAATTTCACAAGATAATAAGATTAAGTTATAAAAAAATCTATAGAAATTATGTACTTTAATCATCTTTGCTATAAATATTTACAAGGCTTAGCTTAATCAGACTTAAAGAAAAATGTGGGGGTGTAAATGGGAAGATTATGTTGCGCTAATCTTTTTGGTCTATTTATTTTCTTAGATTTGTATTAATATATCATTCTCTTACTATCTCTCTCTCAATCTGTCTTATTCTGTTCATAATAGATTTATACACAGCGTATTCATATCTATATAAGCTATTTCTATCTTTTTTGGTTGGATCATTATCTAGCAATCTATCAATCTATCCAAGAGTATGTATGTTTCTTTCGCTTTCAGTATCTTCAAATATGTTTAATTCAGCTAGTCTACGTTCTCACTGCTTCAGTCTTACCATTATGTATCAATCTCACCCTGCTCATATCTATTCAACCTGGTCATCTATCTATCTATCTATCTACGCTGGGGGTTGAGCACTCTGGCGAAGGAATTGTCGGCCGCCGCTAGCGTAATGCATTGCTCTTCGAAAGAACTGAGCACTCTGGTAGCCGATAGGGTATAAAAAAAATGTAAACAAAGGCTGCTGCTGCTGTTGCTAAAATAAATACCTTAAAATTCCCTTAGCCAACGTGGTCCGCTTGGTGGCCGAGAGGTCTGAAACTTAGTCTAACGTAAAGTTGGACGGGTTTCGATCCCGGCTTCGACCGTCTTGCGTGTCTAGCCACACTAATGAGTCTGAACATGTGGATGACAATATATATATATATATATATATATATATATATATATATCTGTCATATGCATCTACCTCTTGAGCTATACCAGTCTGTTTACATACAGTAGTGTACGAGGGAAAATATACAAAGTAGTTAGGTCCTTCTATGCACAATGACATAAATATAACAAAGCTGTTTTAATTCTATTTAAGATATTCGATACAAAATCTATAATATCAGATCTGCATGAGTATACAAATATTCGTGCGTACGAGTGTATCACAATATTTGTAAGTGTTAATCTGTACACACACAAACACACCTACAATCATAAATATGCATTATATATAGCAAAGCATAATTTGTCCTGAAAACAAATAAGATTGACAACTACACGAGGGAAAACTACTTCCCTGGTAGAACTCCTGAAATTTTGAGAAACAAAATTCATCAGAAAGGTTTGTATTGTGAAGAAAGTAAATAAAACTCTGATCCGATGGAGTGGTAGTTTAATCACAGACACAAAACCTTACAATCCGTCCAAGATACAAATTCAAAAGTGTGTTCCAAGATGCACATTAAAGTTTTAGTTGTCTTTTTTATAATGATAAATAAATTGATAAAATGTCATAACTATTTCTCATGCTTTAATAATTTATTCAATAAGATAAAAAAAAGCCTACATTTTTTTATTTGTACATCATTTTTTGTATTGTATTGTGTTGTGAAGGATTGCTGACTAAATGCACAATACATCAGGAGTTAGATATTTTTCATGTTTTATGAATTTTAGTCAACCTTCTATCATATTTATGAATTTTAATGTGACTCCCCAACAAAACGTGTAATTATTGGAAAGAAAATCTTTCAAGGCTTTGACCATTGTTTAACATGTGATTTAGCATGATATTTTTTCCTTATCCTTTATTTATTTAATTTAGGATAATATTCTGTATGCAAGCAACGCAATATTCTTCTTCTTCTTCTTCTTCTTCTTCTTCTTCTTCTTCTTCTATATATATATATATATATATATATATATATATATATATATATATATATATATATATATTCCATGAATGTAAACTTTGCATCGTTTGGAATTCGTTTATAGCAAAAATTATTTTGATTTCGCAAAAATATTTATTTTGATCGCATTTAAAATGACAGCAAATCAAGTGCTGCAGCCTTGAACCGTCTTGTAATCAAATCTTTTGTTGTTGACATGTGTAAATCATGTAACATTTACAGAAGAATTTGTGATGTATACGAAAAAGCATGTTTTAGTCAAAAAATGAATACAAATGAATTACGAAGGATTAGCCACTTTGGGACGGAATCGATGGGAGGGGTAACGGACAGTAAAGAAGGTAATGCTTTCAGGCTTCTTGAACAATAAAAAAGTCCTCACTCATGATTTCCTTTAAGTAGGTACAACTGTAAACAGTCCTTCCAATTTCCAGTTCCTTTCCAAATAATAACCTTATTTATTGAATGATCCTCGTATATATATACGAGGATCATTCAATAAGTTTCCAGACTTTTTTCGTGTTGGCACTTTTATTGATAGTACACGTATCAAACTCTAGTCCCCTTCAAAGTAATCTCCTCCGGTTGCAATGCACTTGTACCGTTCCAACAACTTCTGGAAAGCCCCATGGAAGTCCTCTCGTGTCAGTGTGTCAATGACCTTCATCACAGCCTCTTTCATCTCCTCAATTGTCTCATAACGACCGCCTCTGAGCTTAGGGAATAATCAAAAGTCACAGGGAGCAAGGTCTGGACAATAGGGATGGTGAGGAACTGTCTTGATGCCTATCTTGCTCAAATAGTCTGTGACAAAGATGGAGTTGGGGACTGGTGCATTGTTCTGGTGGAAATGCCACTGAGCCGATTTGAAGAGTCCTGGCCTCTTCCAACGGAATCTCATCTTGAACTGATTCAAAACATCAACATCGTAACCCATACCCTAACCATTGGGCCAATCAACTCTCCTGTATTGACTTCCTTACTCCTCTCACACCTTACAGACTGCCTACCTTCCTTGAATCTCTTATGCCACTCAAAAACTGATGCTCGATTCAGGCAAGATGGTCGAAAAGCAGTCTGAAGTTTAAAACAGAATTTTATAGCATATCGTTCTTCTAAAGTGTCAGATTGCATTTTTGAAATTCACCAGCTGTGACAATCAGGTTTTAGTAGGGTGTATTCCAATTCCGGCTATAGCTGTTCCTTTGAACCTGAAACCATAAAAATTTGTCAGTCATCTCTCAATATATATAGCAATAACATAGAGAATTTTCAAGAGTCTACGACAATTTTCATTGCCCATACAAAAAAAGTTTGGAAACCTATTGAAGGCCCCACGTAAAAAATTACCTTTCCATTTCTTTATCCTTATGGATGGAAAAATTCTGCCTCGCTGTAAGTTTCTTCAGCCTCTGGCATTGAGTCTCTAGGATTTCCTCTTGGTTTGACACTGTGGCAATTTTTTTTTCACTCCCAGTTAGTTCCTTTTACTGACGTTCATCCTTCCTTCTAAATTTTTGTTTTCCACTAGATCGGTTGCTCAACCAAAGTAAAGGGTTGATACGAAATAGTAGAACGGGGAAATGCCTGAAGAGGCATAGCAATTCGGATAGAAATATGTGCCAAGCTAATAATAAAATATAGGAAAAATAGATAATTGAAGGAATATAAAAACTAAATAAAGAAAAAAAAACACAATGCTTAGAATAAAGGAAATTTACAGGTACTTCGAAATATCGGAATCGGAAACCATCAGACAAGTGAAGATGAAAGAAAATTTTTTAAAATAATCTCAAGTAAACGAGAAAACTACTCGAAAGCAAACTCTACTGCAGGAATTTCATCAAAAGATGGATTCGCTAGTAAGATACTCGGGGCTATTCTTGAAAGGAACGAAGGTAAAACTTCAACAAATGGATCATCGAACAAAAAAATTATACCGACGCATAAGGCCTTAGATAAGAGAGATGACATGAACGATGTTTGTAAAGAAAAGAAGGCGGAAGAGGACTCGATTGCAGAGAAGATAGCGTGGATGCCTCAATACGAGTAGTCGAGGTTACATAAAAAAAGACCAAAGAAAGATGAATTACATCGATAAGAAACAACTGACTTAGCTGGCGACGTGGACGAACTTAGCAGATTCAATGCAGTTGCAAGATAACATCAACAAAGTGGTTTCACAGGAATTTATTAACTGTGTATAGAATAACAGATATTTCCGTTCGCAGATAAGATCAACAAATTACCAGAAAAAAAACGGAAGTATGTGAGTGTTATATTGTCATATACGTGTTCATGCAGAAATATACATATATATGCTGGATACATACCGACGCAATGATAAACGACGCACGCAATAATAAAGAGGCAGGAAAATTTCTTTAACAAAATATTTACCTCTCACTTGATTTGTAAGTTTCGAAAGGGTTGTTCAAAGTTTGCATGTGAGAGGGAGCTGGAGACCGAACATAACTGAAATATTTTGACCCCAAAGTTATGGCCGTCAGCGTTGTGTCTTTCTCGTTCTCCATGGCTGCTCAACCGTAGCCCTGGAGTCCGCTCTCCTGGGTGCTGGCTTTCCCCACTACCACTTGCCCTCTCCGTCTGCAACTGTACTGCTTGTCCTCAACTCTACTCGCCTGTCTTCCTTCTGTTCAATTCGTCGGCCTTATATTACCTTCAAACTCCCACGCGGTGATATGGACACGCCTCCTCAACTTCTTTCGATATCTAGCGACCGGGATGTGTTACTTCCGCTACCTTTGGAATGGCCTGTGTGATCGTCATCGAGCAGAAACAACTGTCATGCAGTTCAGAGGTCACTCTCTTCCAGCGCGTCAGTCTATGAGAGTATAATGGGATTTTTTTTTTACCTCGTCCCATTTCATCAGCCAATTTCCGCCCACGCGATTTCCTCTCATAACTGCCATTAGAATGTGTCACTTCCTTCCGGTGCATCACCTCGAATGGCTTTTTGTCCGGGTCAACAGGTCAAAACATAACAATCATCCGTTAATGATTTTTCAAAATTCCACATGTGGAATTTTCTTCACGTCCGTCTCCATCACCCTCACACATATTTTACAGAATAATCTACAAGGACAATAAATGGCTGAAAACACAAAAAGAATCACTTGAACCACAGCAAACAAAATCTTACTTAGAAGGCGACCTTCCCTCAATGTAAGACTTGCCCGGCTAATTATTATCTAAATTTGTCTTACTATATTTACGTGGCTGGCCATCTTGACATGTGTGCATCAAGATACAATACGGATGCATGTTTTATCCTCTCAACACAACGGGCCCCCCATATATCCTTGAAGAAATTTCAAAACCCTAAAAGGACCATACTCTGGTCCCATATCTTGGTCACAAACTTAGTGACCCTGGTCATTCCAGCAATACATTTCGCCTGGATTCCTCCTGACCACACTCCAGTTCTTCGCTCAACAGGTTCCTACCTGGAGTAACCGGAGAATTCCATAAACTATAACACAATATCTTCAAGGCCCAAAGCATTCCACAAAATCCACAAAAATCATGGCCCAAAACAAAGTATCACAAAACATCCAAATGTATCACAATCTGACATGCATGCAGTAAACCACCTAATATAGTCCACGCAAAATACTAATTAGCAATGTGTTACCCATTTTTTTCATTAAGTTTCTGTTTCCATGCCCATTGGTTTGCAAGCCCTTGAGGAAACATGCTTTACCTGATCAAACCCACGCCGGGTTTCTTTCCAATTTAATCAGGAACCCTCATGGCTACCAATATATAGGCACCTCGCCTTTCCCTGATTCGTTTCGTTTCGCAAAATCACATACGAATCCAAAACATCATAGTGACTGAAAGACTCAGACATCATCCACAAAATATTGGAGTAGGCCTCGCTTTTTTTTTTTTTTATTCCATCTTCGGAACTCCAATCTAAAAAAATAGAAGCCTCCATAGGCCTTTGAAACTTCATGGGCCGGCGAATTCTTCGATTGAATTACTTCCTTTGCCGTCTACCCAACAACAATCTGTAACATCAATTGGATGAATGTCTGTCCTAATCTCGCGTCAGCCACCGATTAGTCAAAACAGAAACCAAAAAAAAAAAAACTATTTCCTATTCCACGAAAACCCCAAATTCTAAAAAAAAGATTTTAGAATCAATATTATTACAATTCTTAGTAAACCTAGTGTAAAATCCTCTGTTAATGGTTTTCATCAAATTTTATAATATGAACAGGGAAAAAAAATTTCCTAATGTCGCCTTTAAACCCAAACAAACTCAAAAAGTTTCACTTTACAACGAGTCAAAACAATATTACAGTCACAGTTCAAAAATGTTCGGTTTTCTTTTTTCAATCAATGTACTGTCTATTTTAATAAAATGTCTGTTCTTTCTTTTTTTTTTTTTTTTTCTATATGCTGTGTTCAACAATGTTCAAGTTTCTTCTCTTTTTTTTTGTTTTTGTCTTTTTTCCATTGTCCTGTACGTTTTTGTTTTTGTTTTCATCATTTTTTTTTCATAATAAATTGCTCATTCAATGTCTCTTTTTCATTTTTTCAACTTTAAATCTACCTCTCTCTGTCCTTACCTCAATACTACAACTATAGGTTCGCTTCCCAGTTTATTCAATTTCAGTCTATAGTACCATAAATTAAGTCTGATTTATAATGAAACTTTCTCAATAGCTTACGAACATTCTTCTTTTTTTTCTTTGCACAAAATATCTCGGGTTTTTCTTTCTAAACATCCCAAACTTTTATCAATTCAGCCAACATTTCCCAATTCAAATATTTCCTAATCCGAATCTGCGAATCTTTGCCACACCTGGTTCCGTCAAAATTCTTCGCATCTCTTAATTATATCCACAACCCTGTTTCAAAATATCTTCCCCAATAACAATCTCAAAGCTCCATTCCAGGGGGAACTCACAAAATACCTGTCTGCCTCGTCAGACACAAAAAACATCTGTCTCTTAGTTACTCTGCCTCCACGGCGGGACCATTTTCACGACAAATCGGAGACGATACCCATGTCTTCAATAATTGATATCAACAACTTCCACAGCAAAAAACAACCGGCCTGATTCTACCAGCGTCGAATATATCGATTCTCCCAACTTCATGAATATCGAAAAAAATATATGCGCATTATTCAGACAAACACCAATGTGCGAAATTCTTGGACAATACCATTAATGCTCCCAAGATTCCATCTCTCGGATTAAAATTCTCATTTCCAATCCACAAGTTCCAAACATAAAAACTTGCCCAAAAAGTCTTAACTACAGATATGCGGTATTCCACATCTCGGACTGAAATTCTAATTTTCAATCACCACTTGTCTGGACCACTGGAAAGTTACTACGATTTTTTTTACTCACAAAGACCTATTTACGATTAAAAAAATTCCCTTCATAAAATTTATTGTTTACTATAAGTTTTTACTCACAAAGACCCCGCCTATTGTAAATTTCATTTATGACAATATTGTTTATATAAAGGGTCTCTCAAAAAAAAAAAAAAACGGACAGTAACTGTCCCATATCTTTGTTTCCCTTCTTACTCTCCCTCACCACGATACAACACTACACATAGCAGTAATCTCGATTTTTATCTAGAGATCACACTTTTTTTTTTTATTATTTCCAATTGTATGCCTCTAGAAAGGCCCTTGTCATTAAAACTAATCTTTCACTAATCAATTCAATCGACAGAGAGATAGAATTATATGAATGTACTTACTATTTTTTTTTTCTCTTTTCCACTTTACTGTTTTTGTTGCTGGTTTATTCTTGTTTCTTGTCTTCTTTTTTTCTTCCTCTTTTCTTCCAGCACGTTGAATTTTTCTTTCTTTCTTTACGCGTCGGTCTGTTCCGTTTTTTTTGTTTTTTTTCTGGGGGCCTTGTGTTTTCTCTGATCATCTCCGTGGAAACCCAGTCCAGTCCGTAACCATATCATTACGATATTTTATATTGTCATATACATGTTCATGCAGAAATATACATATACATGAACATGAGTTCTGATAACCAGCCATAAACAGAAAAATACGTGAACGAAGAGGCGTATTCATGGGACTTGAAAGACAATATAAGGTCAGTAATTCACTAGTCGCTCAATCGAAGGGGAGAGATCAACTGGTCTCTCTAGCAAAGGGGGAGGTCAGCCGGTCACTCAAGCAGACCTGTCGGCTCCCCGTGTGTGCTCCCCGGCCGTCGCACAACTTTACTAAAAGGGTCCTCGCCACAGAAGAAAGATATGTGTGAACTCTCTCTGACTGTGTTCCTACTTCACACAAACATCGCCGTCGAAGAATAAAAATATAAATTATATTTTTATATATCTGCGAGTTTTTCGTTGTTTGTCCAGCGGTTCAATATACGAGATTCTAGCTTACAGCTGCACAATGAAAAAACAGGTAAAAGATTTTTATACTTTTGGAAATAATGCAGAGTGTTTGTAAACCTAAGTTTGAGTAATAATGGAATGCCTTTTAAATTGTGATAAACCGTAAATAAGGATTCTCCGATGAATCTTAAAAATAAACCAACTGTGGACTTTTACTAAATTAAAACTTAATATATGTATGGGGGAAGAGGGACAAGAATTAAGGGAAGGAAAAGAATTTTCCCATCCAAGATGTACCTTGGACATCATAGGAAGCATCTTGGTGGATGTAAAGACAGACAACCCCAACGACGGGTCAACGACGCGCCTAACCAGATGCTGGTCAAAAAAATCCGACGGGTCGACGGGCAGGATCAAATAGTTCAATCGAGGAACTGCTACAACTCATCTTTTAGGGTGGCGTCTATGGATGAGAATAAAATACAGCCATCGAACAATTACAAAGATTCATACTAAACATGTCCACACCGCATCGTCCTTTGCGCCGGTAAAAAGGGGCGCGTCCTATGGGCCCATTGTTTCAAAAACCAGCTACAGAACTGAAACTAAAACAAAATTTACTTAAATATAAAAGCACAATACAAATAAAACGTTAGAACAATAAATAGAATAGGCCAACTACCTTCTTCGATAGATCATAAACAAAGACATAATATGCGCACAAGAACACAGATACCTTCATAGCGAACATATGAAATATCACGATACCGGCAATGGATGGACGTTTGTCTCGGCATCTGCATCGAAAAACTCTTTCAACGACGCGATAGTGGGTGTAGGTATGCTTGTCGGCCCACGAGCTTTAAAATCACTAAATAGCATCGAGAAAATACAACCGAGGATGATGGTAGCTATGTTTAATGGCAACCCAAGCACAACAATTATCTCCTGTTACAGCCCTACCAATGTTAGCGACGAAACGGACCTCATCGCCTTCTATAACGAGCAATCCTCCTTTGTTTGTAGCATTCCGAATCACAGCGTTCTACTTATCGGTAGAGACATGAATGTGAAAATAGTTAAAAACGTAAACAACAAATTGAGCTTTCATAACTCGAAAAACAGAAATGGGGAACATCTAACAGATTTCACACTAGAAAATAGGTGAACTTGCCTTAATACTAAATTTCAGAAAATGAAGGGAAAACTATGGACTTACACCGACGCAAATAAAACTAAAGCACAGGTAGACTATATCTTGATGAATCAAAAATGAAATAATAGCACATTGAATTGTGCGACATATGTCTCTTTTAAAGGTGTGTCCTTCGATTACCCAATTGTAACGGCTGAGATACAACAGAAACTACGAAGGAATGCGAAACGAACAACCACAATCGTACAAGATGACTGCCCCCTGCTTAACAATAGCGATATTAACGATAAATATACGTTAATACTAAGAAACATTTTCGATGCCCTTTCGGAGATATCAGAAACACCTACACCGAATGACGATTATGAGAAATTCGTCCACACAGAAGAGGCAACAGAATGCATACTAACTAAACAAAGAGCTAAACCTTGTGTCCAATGGGAGATATTAGCGATTGGAAAAAAGCATGCAGACGTGAAAACCGCATCCCTATGCAATAGGAGGAACCCAACTAATACCAACGCACAAAAACTCAAGATGGCACAAAATGAACTAACTTATACCTAAAAGATCCAACCGAATGCATACAAAATCAGATCAATAAGATTAGAGACTTGGTTGAAGAGAGACAATCTAGGATAGAATGGCAGACAGTAAACGAAGTGAGTAGAAGGAAGAGTACTACAAAAGCTAAACTGAAAACTGCCTGAGAGAAAAAGAAAAAATACAAAAAAAAGCGCTATTTCCAAGGAAACCCGAAAAAGTGTATGTATTGACGTCCAAATTTCTCTTTACTGTAACTATGTGCAACTAAATTCATGTCTTTATTTCTTGATACTAGGATTTTCGTCCTCTTTAAGTTTTGGCTGTTTATATAATGGCAAATACTGTTAATTTTGTAATTTAACATGTTCCTATTATATCCAATAATCACTAGCAGATATGGAAGAGTTAAATGTTATAACTCACAGAACCTAATTGCTCTTTGCCTAAACAATGGAAAAATAATGAATAGATGGACTTTAAGTGAGTTAAAACTTAATAAACCCCAAAAGAGATTTTTCTGTGAATCCATGTCACTAAAAGGCGTAGGATTCAGTTTGATGGATGTGAAGTAAGGCGAATGAATCCAAAGTTGCGTGAAAGCAAGCCTCAATGGATGCTGGCCAGAATAATTTCATAGTTCAACGGCCTGGGTCAAATAGTTCAATCAAGAAATTACTGCTAATCATCGATGAGGGTGGCGTCTATTGATGAGAAGAAAAAAAGCCAAACTCTTTTTTATAACCTGCTTATGAGTTCTCTTACTTAAAGAGTACTTGGTCACATCTGTGATTGGTGCACATATTTTAAACAAACCCTGGGTCAGGTGTAGCCCTAATATACGACCAATGATGAAAATGTCAAATGAAAACATAACGCAACGTAGGACCCAGACAACAGGTCTTGGTGTTCGGCAGGTGTTCCTTTCGTAGTCAACATAGCAGATTGAATCGGTAACCAACGAATGTTGGCTGTTCTTTTTTTCAGGTAGACGAACAGTGACTTAAGTACCCAAATAAACCTGAGAATGAGCTGGAGAAGACAACAAACCTGCATTTCACTGTTATTTTCGGAGCAACCCGGCCAAAAACGGGATAGGGAAAGAATGATAAAAATCTGGGAAGAATGCGCTCGATTTCAGACAACAAACCAAAGACTCGCTGATCAAGTTAAGTCGATAACAATGAAAGGTTCGTTTTATGACTTTGAAATATAAGAAATTCACTTACAAATAAATAAGGAATCATGTCAACGAGACGCTAATATAATAACTGAGACGGTAAACACTGAAAAACAAGAATATTCTAACCGAATTGAACCGAAAATAATAAGAATCAAAACACTGCACATCCAAACACTACAGAACAAAGACTAACACTAGAAGAAAAAATGAATATAACGATTATAAAGAGAATTACGTGTCTGAAAAGGAGACTAGATTACCATTGCCAATAAACAAAGACTTGAAAAGTCAAAGCAGAAACTGAAAAAACAAACAAATTAACACATAATACAAACGAACAAGATCACGGAATTAATCGAACTAATCTATGCGGGAGCGAAATTAGTCGGAGTTTCCCCAAGAGAAGACGAACAGAAACTCAAATTCTGGATGCGAAAATCAACCGGAAATGCAGTTGAGAAACAAAAATGCTTACACAGACAAAAAGGCATGAATATGTAGAAAAGAAAATAGCAAAACAACAAAGAGAAAATACAAATCAAGGAAATACATCAGAAGATATTGGTGAAAGGAGGAAGACTAAAAAGATATCGAGACAGGATAAAATAATAAAGGCAAAGGACATTCGAAAACAACGAAAGAAAATTCTACAAGCAAGTAGGTGAAGAATGCATCAAGACATACCAACTATTGGATGCAAAGGAAGCAATACAATTTTGGAGTGAAATAAGGGAACCAAAGGAACATGATAGAAAAGTTGAATGAATAAATAAAATGGAAAAAAGAATTACAAAGACTCGAAGAAGGTCCTAAAGCGCAAATACACTTCAATTCACTCTGGACAACACTCAAAAAAAAGCACCATATTGGAAAACGCCAGGCCATAATGTCTTACAGGGATACTGGTTTAATAAATTCACTTCTATCCATATCAAACTAATTATCGAATTGAATAAATGCTAACAAGAAAGAGATATACCAGAACAGATGACCATTTTGATCCAAAATGACAGGCAAAAAGGAACCACTTTCAACAAATACTCACCCATAAAATGCCAACCAATGTGGAAAATACTAACAGTAGAAATCGATGAGATATCATCATCATCATGATGTCATGCCGCAAGCACGGATCTCCCTGATCCTCTCCCGCCACCCTCTCAATCGTCCATCACTCCCGGTAGGTCATCAAGGCTACATCCTGTATCGGCACAGAGCTGTTGTATATAGCATCTAGCTGGTCGTCCTGCCTTTGCTCGTCTATGTGAAGGTGTCCACAGGAGTATGTTACTTATGAGTTCGTCCCTACTTCTCTAGCAGTGGCCTGCATGTCTGGTTCGTCTAACTTGGATGGTTTTCGTGATGGGCGGTAATTGGCAGTACAGCTCCTGCTTTGTGGGGTGCTGCCTCCAGGACTTGTTCAGTATTGCTCGCAGCATTCTTGCGTTATTGCTGTCATTCTTTTTCTCCATCCGTTTAGTTAGCGTCCATGTAGTGCATTCATACAGCAGTATCGACACGACCACTGCTTGGAAAAAACTGCTCTAATATGACAAAGAATAAAAAAAAGGGATACCGCAAGGACACGAGGCAATCAGAAGATATACTGTACATTGATAAACATATCCCCAAGAAGAGCAAAACTAGACCAAAAAAGCGACTGTCTCAAAATGTACAAGATATCTGACAATATCAAAAATGTCATCAAAGAAACCATGAAAAACTGGAAAGTGAAATCGAAAGCAGGAGAAAAAAGTTTACATGGATAAAAATCCAGAGAGATATATTCCAGAGAGATGCACAATCACCATAACTATTTTTCATTGCGATGATGACACTGAAATATATACTTAAGAAATGATCAGGGGGCTACTAATTTCATAAATCGCAAGACAAAATTTACCCCCTAATGTACATGGACCACATAAACTGTTTGCCAAAAATCCAAACTAATTGGAAACCCTAATACAAGCAGTAAAGATATATAGCGACGACACAGGGATGGAATTTGGCGTAGAAGTATTTGCCATGCTAATAATGAAAAACGGAAAGCGACAAATGACGGAAGGCATAGAACTATTAAATCAATGAAAAATAGGAACGATCGGACAAAACGAAACTTACAAATACTTGGGAATATTGGAAGCAAACATTATCAAACAACTGGAGATGAAAGAAATTTTTTTAAAAAGAGTACCTCAAGAGAACGAGAAAACTAGCCGAAACCAAACAATATAGCAGAAATCTCATCAAAGAGATAGACACCTGGGCTGCCTTCCTCGTAAGATATTCCGGGCCATTCTTAAAGAGGACGAGGAAAGAACTTCAACTAATGGACCAAAGAACAAGAAAATTAATGACGATGCATATGGCTTGACATCCCATATATGACATACACAAATTATATGTGTCAGAAAAGAAGGAGAAAGTGTGCTTGCCACCAGTGAACATAGTGTGGATGCATCGATCCAACGTCTCGAAGTCTGCTAAAAAAGCGTAGAGGACGACTGTTTACAGCGATCAGAAACAATAAAGACAACACAAGTATCTACAGAACAAAAATAATCAGAAAGCATAAAAGGGAAGAAAAACAATTGTATAGATATTTCAAACAATAACAAGCGAAATTTCACACGGGAAGACTTGGACATGGCTGCTAAAGGAAAACCTTAATAGAGAAAATGAATTTCTTCTGATAGCAATACAAAACAATACCATAAGGTCTACATCAAAACAAGAACAGACAAGATGCAATTAAACAGCAGTTGTATATTATTTGGTGAAAGTGACGAAACGATCAATCACATAATAGTCGAATGCTGTAAATAAGCATAAAAAGAGTATAAGACTAGACACGACTGAGTGTGGAAGATGATCCACTAGGAATTTGTGCAAGAAGTTTAAATTTGACCATATGAACAAATGCTGTATATACAACCCAGAATCCGCCCCAGAAAAAGAGACGCAGAAAGTTCTCTAGGATTTTAAGACACCAGTGAATAATCAAATGTTGACCAAACGACCAGACCTTGTGATAGTCAGCAAAAAAAGAGGACCTTCCGAATAGTGAACTTTGCCTCTCTGGTTGATCAGAGGGTAAAACTGAAAGAAAGCAAAAAGAGAGATAAGTAACTAAACCTTGTTAGAAAAATGAAACAAAATGTAGAACATTAGAGTGACGGTGATACCAATTTTAATTGGTGCACTCATTAGTATCCAAACGATCGGCACAGAGACTGAATGAATTGGAAATACAAAGACGAGTGGAGACCTTCCAAACTATAACATTGTTGAGATCGGTCAGAATACTGAGAAGAGTTCTGGAGACTTGAGGAGACTTGCTGTCAATGAGACTGCAGTGAAAAACCATCGGTTAAGTTTGGTGAGAAAAGCTCTCAAAAAAGTAAAATAATAATAATACAAAAACTAGAATATATATTAGGTTCGTTTTATTATTTTCCCATGATGGAGGGAGTAAATATGATTTCATGCTTTTTCCTGGGTCATTACCGTAGAATGAAAAGCAAACAACCTCATCCAGAAGTTTAATTTGATACTCCGTATTCATTTTTTATACTTACCTGCAGTCGGGTTGGCATATCCGTCGGGTGGGCAATTGTAAGTTGATCACCCAGATCTAGGGGGTCTTTTTCTCGGGCAATACTTAGTGGGGCTTAGTTTATCATTTGGCGTCAGTGGGATCCCAAATATTGAATGCCGAAGGGATCAAACAATTTTATGATGGCCACTCATGTGTCTCGATTCGTGCATGCTCTCCACGTCCCACAATAAAAAGGCCCTATGCCAAATCAGATTTGGTGGAAATTCTGATTAATCCTTTATGTATTCGTTTTCTTCAATAATAACCATTATTCCATATGCGTCTTATATATATATATATATATATATATATATATATATATATATATTCCGGTTAAATTGAAAGAAAGTATTATTGCAGGGATGATGAGCTGAAAATTTGTGAATGCAAAAACTGATAATTATGTGACATTTCAGAAATCTGACAAACATCAAAAACACGAAATCGCTTGTTATTGTAGGGTAGCGTTTGGCCGTTCTGTGTTAGGGATGTTTCTGTCTTAAAGACATACATAGATCCAGATACGAGGTGCCTTCAATAAGTTTCCAGACTTTTTTCGTACGAGCACTTTTATTGATAGTACACACATGAAACTCTTGTCCCCTTCGAAGAAATCTCCTCCAGCTGCAATGCACTTGTTGTACCGTTCCAACAACTTCCCGAAGGCTCTTTGGAAGTATCTTGTGTCAGCGTGTCAATGACCTTCGTCACAGCCTCCTCAATTGTCTCATAACGACAGCCTCTGAGCTTAGGGAATAATCAAAAGTCACTGGAAGCAAGGTCTGGATTATAGGGAGGGTGAGGAACTATCTTGATGCCCATCTTTGTCAAATAGTCTGTGACAAGGATGGAGTTGTGGACTGGTGTATTGTTCTGGTGGAAATGCCACTGAGCGGATTTGAAGAGTGCTGGCCTCTTCCGACGAAATCTCTTCCTTAACTCCCTTAAAACCTCAACATAGTATTCCTTGTTGACTGTCTGTCCAGTGGAAACCCAGTGCATGTAGATCATGCCAGTGCTGTCAAAAAAAAGGGATCATCAAATGTTTGTGGGAGGATTTGCTCTGTCTGGTTTTCTTTTGTCTGGGAGAGCCAGCATGCTTCCACTGGGAACTCTGTTGGTCTCTGGGTCATGACAGTAGATCCAGCTTTTATCACAGGTCACCATAGCATCAAGAACTCTGAATTGATCAGCTCGACCATCTCCCAGCTGTCATGACAACGTCTATCTTTCCGATCTTCTCTGAGCACCCTTAGGACAAACTTCTCGCAAATCTTTCGCATCTTCAGTTCCACACGAATAATTGTGTGTACAGTTCCCACACTGACATCAAACTGTGCACTTATTGTCTCTATAGATACACGACTCACAGACTCCCTGCCTTCTTTGAATCTCTTATACCACTCAAAAACTTATCCTCGATGCATGCAAGATGCTCCAAAAGCAGTCTGAAGCATTCCGTACGTTTCAGTGGCATTTTTAAAACAGAATTTAATTGCATATCGTTCTTCTAAAGTTTCCTCACGTCCAGATTACATTTTTGAAATTCACCAGCTGTGACAATCAGGCTTTAGTAGGTTGTATTCCAATTGCTGCTGTAGCTGTTCATTTGAACCTGAAATCATAAAAAATTGGTCAGTCATCTCATCCGATGTATAGCCATAACATAGTGAATTTTCAAGTGTTTATGACAATTTTAGATGCCAGTACAACAAAAGACTGGAAACTTATTTAATGGCCCTTGTACATGTTCAAACTGAGTTCTATTGGGAACAAAACAATTGTCTTTTTGTAGTATCACGTATATGAAATTATATTTCTGTTAAATATATAGGTAGTTCCTGTCGAAATTTATGAAATAAGAACTTTTTTTTCATTTACATTAATAGCAAAAACAAATTTACGTGATTAAAAAGACAGGAAAAGTTGACGGCTCTTAAATTGGTACATGAATTTCCCCTAAGGATAATGGTGTAAAGGATATAAATGTTGATTAAGATCTTTAGATTGGAGAGAAGCTGGAAAGAGTAAATTCAATCTCTAAGCCAGAGTCCTGAGGAAAGATAATCGACATCATAAAAACAAAATAACGAAGACAAAATAACTGTTTATAGATTATACTATGCATTGATAGTTAAATAAAGAAAAGTCTTACCCGATGCGCCGAAAAATAGTTTAGAATTCTCAGAAGGTTACCAACTGCGACAATAGAAAGCCGGTGAAGTCCAAGGCTTTCAGTGGCAAAAATGTTGTAAATTAGATGATCTAAATAAGTACAATAAAATAATAAAGTATGAATTTATATGTATATATGTATATATATATATATATATATATATATATATATATAAGGCGACCCGAAGGCTCCCTTTTAAGTAGCTACTACACCGAGGCGTAGGGGAGGGCGAAACTTCTTTCCCTGGATTGCTCCACTTTACCCTTAATACGTACCTTATATTGCTGAGTGTTAAGCGAGGAGGTATAAAGTACCATTTTTTAAGTCTTTAGTATGACTCGACCTGGACCATTTATATATATATATATATATATATATATATATATATATATATATATATATCTGTAAAACTGCTGCTTCCAACAAGACATTCATCAGAGAGTGACTCTGGGGTTAAGTTTTGTTTCATAGCTGATAAATTCGAACTTAGATGTTAGTTCCCAATATCATCAGCCTTTGTTGATTTCATTTTGAGTTGTTTGTTTTCTTTTTCAGTTTTTTTTTTGTCACTGTGTAGGAATGAACATACTGAGGTTAAACTTTAATTGTTTGTATATTTCTTGTCCTCTCTATTTGCTGGTCTATCTTTCGGCTAACGTTTATGAACCTGCTTAAAATTGCCCTAAAATGAATCGTTAAAGCGATGACCTAAAGGTTTTTGGAATTCACGAAAAAACAGATCGAGGTCAAGATGCTGAGAAGTTAAAGTAATATTGGAATGGTAAAATAATGTAGCAGAATTTTTGCGATACTTCAAAAAATTCAAAACAATTCCTTTTAATCTTGAGATTCCATTGTAACAGTTTGGGATGTCGGAATTATAATTGCAGTTTCACGCTATTTTGTAAACTTTGACGCGAACTTCTCGTTTTTTCTCTGGAGTAGCATTTTTGAGAATATTGACAATGAAGGAGAAGTATGCATGAAGGTCATAGTTTATCCACACGCTGAGAATTGGACAGATTATGTCACAGAACTTGATATTCACAGTTCTGAGTATGTTGCTGTATCTCTCTTGTAAAAGATGTCGATTATATTTCACACACATCTAAGAATAGGTATTTAATTTTCCCTAAAATCAAATTGAAAAGTTTGATATTCGTAAAGAGAAACATGCCAAAAATAATTTTTTCTTTCTCTTCGGAAAAAAAGAAAAATGACTACAATTACCAAAGTGGTATACTTTGAAAACATTGTGGTATACTACGGAAACATTGTGGTATACTTTGGAAACATTGTGGTATACTACGGAAACATTGTGGTATACTTTGGAAACATTGTGGTATACTACGGAAACATTGTGGTATACTTTGGAGAAATTGTAAATTTTCAACGATATGGCTTAACAATGACGCATTCGACTAAGAATTATTTGGCCATAAATCACAGTAATTTTGATCGAGCTTTAATATGTCTTGGTCGAATTCTCTGACACTCAATAATTTAACTGTCTTCTTTAGAATCTCCTAATAACGATGAATGTTCCAAGATACTGTAATTTCTCTATCGTAATTCAAAATTCCTTGTCGTGAAATTCAACGCAGTTTTCGATTTACAATTTGCTGATATGTTTTTGTTATTTTGGAAGATTTGGCGGGGGCTTGTTTGTTATTGTTTTTTACTGTGATTGGGGGGATATTTTGTTTCTCTAAACGATTCAGTGAATTTCTTTGATTTTTAATCAACCCCTTCCGAAGGTGTTTGTGGTGTAATGGTTATCGGGATAGAAAGTGGACTCAGCTACCTGAGTTCAAATCCTGATCGAGACTTAACTTTTCACATAGAAATGGGAAGGTAGGAATCCAATTATTATCGCTCCACTTATGGTTTAATAGTTGGTCAGATTGTCTCTAACATTAGTATGGCAACTACTTAGAGAGAAAGAATGTGGGAATTAAAAAGAAATAAAGAAAGACATTATCATAAAAGATAAAATAGATAAAATGCAAAAGTAACAGTTTCCCTGAAGGCCTTTGACTGGAAGCGCAATTTCTGCATGCTTGAAAATATGGGCTTTCTGTCGCTAAAAAAAATCTCTCAGAAGCTTTTATCACCTCGACTCGCACGGCCAGTTGGGAACGCTTGTGCTGGCTTGGTCCTTGGCCAAGCGGCGTGATGCTTCTTCTGCTAGTAACACCGACGCACATGACGGACCCTCAACAAAAGATAATTCCCTTATGCTCTTCAAACACCATGTCTAGGAATCGTGACAATTTTTACTAGTTTTCAGGAAAATGTTCCTCACCAAAAAATAATCATAAACCCCTAAATAAAACTTGAGTCTTAATGTATCCTTCTCTTTTTCTTTCTGTCCTTAATTCCCTTACAACTTACATAAACAAAAAAGATGGCAACAAGTGAATGGGGTAAGAAGAAGGAAAGAAGTCAATTACAAACCTCAGAATTTCCCAACAAAAACCAACAATTAACCACAACTACGAATAAACCTTTGTTATACTCCTAAGGAAAACCAGACATAAAGAGCAAGGGGTTCCACCGGGACATTTCACGCTATATGACTTGAGCATACTGACCAATCGAGGTTAAAGGATTAGTCTAGCCTACCTAGTTTTGTTACATGATTAGTTTAAATACAGCCTGAGTTTGATTGGCAAAGGTATGGATAAGGCTAAAATACACCCAGTCTCCGCGCACCAGTGTCATGTAAACATCTGATTATTCAGACTTACTCCATTTAGTGCGATGAAAGTGATGCTGGTGGAGTATTGTATTTTTAGGCACCTGAGGTACCTTATTCAAATTGCCCAAAACAACACAATTCAGGGTTGTTGTTTTTTTTTTAACTTATATTGCACATCAATCCCAACATGAGCAAAATAGTTGTTATAGGAAACATTTTATTTTTTAAACGAGAGCATGTCTATGTTTTAAGAAACAATAAATATGTTTTGTGAATCAACTTCTCTATGGTTTGATTGAGGACATTCCTTGCCATAATTGAGTGATCGAGTTAAAAAAAACATTTTTACCTGGTGAGCTATGTCACCTATTCACCTTCTCCGTTGAAGATAATGGAGGAATCTTTGTATCGCTTCCGGCAAGAATTGCCTTGGATTGAAAATAGAATTCTAGCTGTGTCCCCCGCACTAAATCTTTCCATGAAGGTAATCAATGTTGTCGTCATTATGTCTGTAGAAAAGAATTGATTCTGCCTCAATATTTTCATACTGCTTCCTTCTCTTCCTCTTTCCGGTGTTCTACATACCTCTCTCTCTCTCTTTCTCTCTCTCTCTCTCTCTCTCTGTCACACACACACTCTCTCTCTCTCTCTTTCTCTCGGCTTTTCCTTTTCTTTTTTGTATTTTCTGGACGCTTGCTCTAAAATCGAACAAGCAGATCGATCAAACTAGTAGCAAAATAAATCAAATGAGAAAAGAAAGGAAAAATAAAAATATGTGGTCGTAAGCAGAGAGACAAAGAAAAGCAAATAATCCAAGAAGTCTGCGAGATAAGGACCGTATATAATTTAGGCAGGGAGTAAAAGAACACATCGGTAGCCAACATGACCACTGGAACCAACATGGACGCTTCGTTACATCAGTGAAGAAATGCAAATTAACAACGACGCATTTTTTTTCAATGTCACCTTGAGCTTCCTGCCGCTGTCCTTTAGTTCTAACAACTTGGTGATCAGACAGATGGCATCATTGCCACTTTCTTTTTCATTTCTTATTTTCCTTCTTTTGCTTTTTTTCTCATAAATTCTCTGTTATTAAATCTCCATTTCCTTTACCTTCTTTCTCAATTACCTTCTTCTTCTTCTTCTTCTTGCGAAAAAGAAAGTAAGAAAAGTAGAAAAGTAAATTCTTCTTCTTCTTCTTCTTCTTCTTCTTCTTCTTCTTCTTCTTCTTCTCTCACCTTTTTTTTTACTTTTCTTCACGCTTTTCCTTCTTTTGCTTGCTTTTTATTCTTTTTCTTGCTTTTCTTTATCTCCTTTCTTTAGCTTTCTTCCTTTCTTCTTCATTTCCTTTTTCTATCTCTTTCTTTTTTCTCTTTCTTTCTTCTTTTTATTCTTGTGCTTCTTTTATACTTTCTTCCTTTTTCCATTCTTTGTCTATCTGCTTTTTGTTATTTTTATTTATTAATTTTTCCTTCTTTTCTATTTTTCCTTCTTCCCTCTACTTCCCTCTACTTCCTAAAGTATTCTCTTGTTCACCTTTCTCATTAATTTTCTTTCTATCTTTTTCTTTTATATTTAATCTCATATTTTATTCATATTTTCACAGTTTCTTCTTTATTTTTTACATTGACCATCTTCTTTCAGTTCTTCTAACAATTTTATTTAATTTCATTTAATTTCCATTCTTCTTCTGGCTTCTTTTTGTGAGTGTCTTTTCTATTTTTCATCTGTTTTTCTCCATTTTCTCTCCCTTTTCGTTCTTTTACTTCTTCCTATTCATCTCATTCGATATTCTTTTCCTCCACCTTCCAATTTTTACATTCTTTCATCATTTCTTCTTTTTCTTCTTTTTCCTCTTGATTATTTGCCACTAAAACTTCCTATTTTTCTTTTGTTTTCTTTCTTTTTGTTTTCTTTCAATATTTTTTCATCCCTTTTTTCTTGATTTTCTTCATTTTTAAATCTTAATTCCTGTTTTTCTTTCTTCTCATCATCTACCTGCATTTATTCTACTTTTTCTTTCAACTTCCTTGTCTCTTGGTTTTTGTTTCAATGATTTTCCTCATTATTCTTGTGATCTATTCATATATTCATAACATACTGAGATAGATAGATAGATAGATAGATAGATATATAGATAACACGTTTTATTGTAATAACGAATAATGGAAAAATAAAGCCATTAAATGTATCAATGTATTTAAGAGATCAGTTAAATACGTTCAAGTTTTAAAAAAAAACTCCGGCAGTTTTTCGATCAATTGTGACATTTCTATCAGAAAGTATTGAAATAATTTTCTTTTCTTGAATCTATTCAAAAATAAGAATCATTGTAAAGAATGTAATGTCTATACAATTGTGTAAATAAAACGCGTTTTGCATTTAGGGAACAAAAGTTGTTGTTTTTTAATTGAAGGATCTATTTTTTTATGTATGTATGTATGTATGTATGTATGTATGTATGTATGTATGTATGTATCTATACGAACTGGAATCATTATTTTGCTAAAAGGATGAAACATGATACATTTTAATCTTCGGAATTACCATAAAATTTTTAACTACGTCTTAATGTCCTTCAGAAGGAACTGAATTTTGCCATAATATCACACTCCTGGAGATTAAGCAAATTCCAATACAATGATCAAAAGTACGTAGACATTTTTTTCTGTAATGTTTGCTTCTTGGACAGAGAAAATAGTTGGGGGAGGGTGATTCAGCAAAACACCCAATTACCAAATGTTTTTAGCTCCTCGGCATACGAAATACAAGGCGTTACTCTGAATATTTGTCTAAAACCATTACTGAGTAAATTATTGGGATATACATATAGCCGAAAAAAATAAAAGATTATGCGAATCGTCGTGAATCGTCGTTTTAATTTTCCTTAACAATAAAAATGTAAATGCGATGTATAAATTATATCGCATCTTCCGTTTCATTTGTTCCTGCGAGCGAGAATCCATTATTATAAAGCAGAAAAATTAGAAATCATAGATCTATCTATCTATCTATCCCATTCTGTTACTATATATCTACCTCTCTTTCTCTTCCTATCTCTCCTACTCTCTTTATATATATATATATATATATATATATAAGTAAAGTTGGCGACTTTAGTCGAGGGTGTCCCGAAGACTCCCTTTTGAATAGCTACTACACCGAGGTGTAGGGGAGGGGGGCAACTCCATTCCCAGGATTGCTCCACTTTATCCTTGATTCTCACCTTATTGTACTGAGTGCTAAGCAAAGCGGCATCATGTACCACTTTTTGAGTCTTTGGTATGACTCGACCTGGGACTGAACCCCGGTCTCCCGGACCATTGGTGAATACTCTACTCCTTAGGCCAATGGGCCGGTATATATATCGTCTATCGTTACTAAATGGAAAGTGCAAAGAAATAAAGTTTTCTATCGATGGAAACGAAATCCCAACGATCGGCGAAAAAAGCATTAAGAGTCTCGTTTGCTGCTACTCCCTACCACTTACTGATCGACATCGTTGGCAGGACCTAAGAAAACAGCTACAAGAGGATTACACTCCTTTGATAAATGTGACCTCATGTACAATTCTTGAATTAGTATGACCATTGCAGATATATGAGGTATCACAAAAGTTAAAACAACGGTGCGGTTAAATCTATAAAAAATCGTTGGGATTACATAGTTCCTTAATAAACGTGGCACTATATAGTTCATCAACAAAACTAAAACTTCCAACGTGTCACTAGTTGAGGAATATGAATTAGGAAAAGCGTGACCTTTCCATATGCTGCGTGACTCTCGCGACCCACTGGTGAAGAACGCCCAGCCGTCTGTGATAACCGGTCGGAAATGGAAGGCAAAAATAGCTGTTGAGAATGCAGAATCAGCCCTTCGGATGAAATAAATAATTGGCACTGTGGCAAATGGAAAAGCAGGTCAAGGCCTACATCTACAGCGTTGGTGGTCCAAATAATCCACGTTAAACAGAAGAAAAATTGTGTCAGAAGAAATTCATCATCTTGAGGAAGTTGGGCATTTTCCTACAGCCGTAGGACAAACGAAATAGGCCGCATGGACCAAGAGGGAGAGTGCAAAAGACCGAGCTGTCATATGGAGTGACTTCAAGCTCAGGAAACCAAAGAAATTAAGTTTCCTTATAAAAGCAATGCCCATGGTGTAATGGTTATCGTCGTAGGAAATGGACACGGCGACACGAGTTCAAATCCTGGACGAGACTGATTGCATTTCACTTTGCACTAATACCCTTGGGAAAGGTATGAATCCAATTATTCTCCCTCCAGCTATGGGTAAATAGTAGGACAGACTAGTTTCTTCAGCCTTGGCGACTAGTCTAGGAGAAGGAAAACTCTGAATTCAAAACCTGTTAAACTCCGCTTAAAAATTGACCTTGTGTCATATCCTGCCCGAGCGGAGGGGTTGGTAACTATGATAAATGCAGTGTACGACGTCTTACCAACACCAGTCAACCTTCATGCTTGAGGGTTAACTACACCCGACCGATTCAGAGCATGTGGGAAAACTGCCAGCCTCAAACATATTCTCACTGGACGTCAGTTCGCTCTAAGAAGCTACACTTGGAGACATAACGAAGTCCTGCATATTTTTGCAGAGGCTTCGAAAATATGCTGAGAGATTGCCAATGAAGCTCTAAATATTATCAACAATAGATCAATTCAGTTCGTTAAAGAAAAAATATTTCAAAACTTGCATGTCAAATTATACGTAAAACATCATAGCTTGGGGGCTACACGGACTGGCACGTTGCAACTGATTTAAAGCATAACTTCATATTTCCAACTGAAATAGCGTTTACGACAAAGCGTCCAGATATTGTCATTTATTCCGTCAAAGCAAAAAAAGTTTTCGTTATTGAGTTAACGGTCCCTTTTGAAGAAAATTTCGACTGGGCACATCAGTAGTCTTAAAAAAAAAAAAAAAAAAAAAGCTAAGTAAAGGAAGTCCCCAATACAAAAAAAAAACTCCTGTAAATATACATTAGTCCTGGACTTTAATTAAGTTAAAACTTTGGGGTAAAGTTACCCCCCCCACACTTTTTTTACGTACACATGGGAAGCAGCATGATGGACGTAAAGGTATGCGATTAAACCCCCTGACGGCCAAACGCAATGCCTAACCTGGTCCTGGACGTGTGAGACATGCGGCTCGACGCTCAGAATCGTTAGTTCGATCGGGGAACTACTGCTGCTCATCTATAAGAGTGGCTTCTATAGATGAGAAATAAAAACAGCCATCGAAAGATAACCATAACCCACACACAAACCAAATACATAAACCGCATCGCTCTTCGCGCGGGTAAAAAAAGGGGGTGTCCTGATGAGGTTGGAGCCCTGGCCTCAGTCTTCGAAAAATCAGCTACAGAGCTCAAACAATCAAAACTACGAAAATGCAAACAAACAATACAAATAGCGACATTTAACGTAAGAACTTTAAATAGAATTGGCCAACTACCAGAGCTGACTGAATCGGCCCTATAACATAAGATAGACATAATATGCATACAAGAACACAGATACACGCACACCGAAGATATCAAATATTATGATACTGGCAATGGATGGACACTAGCCACTGTATCTGCATGGAAAAACTCTGTAAATTCCACGGTAGGAGGGGTAGGAATGCTTATAGGACCAAGAGCGTTAAAAACACTTAAGAGCATTGAGAGAATACAACCTAGGATGATGGCAGCTACGTTTAATGGCAACCTCGGGGCAACAATTATCTCCTGCTACACCCCTACCAACGTTAGTGAAGAAACTGAACTAGTCGCCTTCTACGATGAGCTATCCTCTCTAGTGCGTAGCATACCGAAACACAACGTACTAGTCATTGGCGGAGATATGAATGCCCAAATCGGGAAAAACGGAAACAACAGATACAGCCTTCAAAACACATCAAATAGAAATGGACAACATCTAACAGAATTCATGATAGAAAATAGATTAACATGCCTTAATACAAACTATCAAAAAAGGGAGGGAAAATTATGGACCTACACATATGCGAACAATAGTAAAGTACAGATAGACTACGTCTTTATAAACAAGAAACGGAAAAATAGCCCGATGAATTGCAACGCATACTACTCTTTCGAGGTTGTGTCTCCCATCACCGAATAGTCACGGCAAAAATACGACTAAGCCTACGAAAAAACGTCACACGAACAGCTACTACTAAACACTATGACTGGGCCCTTCTAAACAACAGAGATATTAGAGATAAATATGTATTAGAATTAAGAAACAGATTCGAGACATTACAAGAGAAGACAGAAATAGGTACCCCAAATGACGAATATGAGAATTTCATCAACGCGCACCTAGAAGCGGCAGCGATGTGTATTCCAACAAAACCTAGAACTAAATATAGAGTCCCATCGGAAACGTTAGCGGTTAGAGAAAAACGTGCACATGTGAAAACTGCCTCCAAAAGCTATAGGAAGAACCCAACAAACACAAATGCCATAAAACTAAAAAAGGCATACATCTAAAAGAACAGACAGAATACATACAACATCAGAAAGATAAGATTAGAGACTCAGCAGAAGATAGGCAGCCTAGGATAGCCTGGCAAATAATAAACGAAGTGAGTAAAAGGAAAAGCACAACCAAAGCAAAACTGAAAGCTACAAATCAACAGGAAAGAATAAAACTGTGGAAACAATATTTCGAAAATCTACTAGGAAACCAACCGAAAGTTAAGCATGAACCAATCACCAGAATTATTAATAAACAATTGGACATTAAACTTGTACCGTTCACGCAAGAAGAACTCGACTCTGTTCTTA
Source organism: Sepioteuthis lessoniana (assembly GCA_963585895.1). Taxonomy (NCBI): domain Eukaryota; kingdom Metazoa; phylum Mollusca; class Cephalopoda; order Myopsida; family Loliginidae; genus Sepioteuthis; species Sepioteuthis lessoniana. Next base: position 112,187,920 of record OY757918.1, read on the forward strand.
AAAAAATTAAAAAAAGGAAAGCTGCAGGGCTTGAAGAGATTCCCCCAGAAGAATGGAAGACCAGACAATTCGACGACATACAGCTCCGACACTGCAACGCCGTCTATAATCAAAATCCGATTGACAGTTGGATGAAGGGATGCATCCCCCCGTTCCCTAAAAAGGGTGACCTCGGATTAGCCCAGAACTACCGAGGTATAACATTTACATCCATAGCAGCCAAAATTTACAATGCCCTACTACGAAACAGCATAGAAACAAAAATCGACAACATCCTTAGGAAAAACCAAAATGGCTTCCGGAGAAATAGATCCACAACCTCACAAATATTGACCATCCGTAGAATCCTTGAAGGCGTACGGGGAAAAAAAAACTACAGGCGACATTACTATTTGTCAACTTTACCAAGGCCTTCGATTCCATTCACAGAGGGAAGATGGAACCAATCCTTCTAGCATACGGCCTACCAAAAGAAACCGTAGCAGCAATAACGATTCCCTACAAAAACACAAAAGTGAAAGTACGTTCACTGGATGGAGACACAGAATACTTCGACATTGTAGCAGGAGTACAAAAAGGGGACACGCTAGCCCCATACCTCTTTATCATCTACCTAGACTACGTGCTTAGAACATCGATCGATAAAATCAGAGAAAACAGCTTCGAGCTGACAAAGAAAAGAAGCAGAAAGTACCCTGCAAAAACAATTACCGACGCCTACTACGCCGATGACATAGTGATACTGGCAAATACGCCCAACCAAGCCGAAACACTACTGCATAGTTTAGAACGAGCTACTGCAGGCATTGGCCTCCATGTCAATGCGCACAAAACTGAATATATGTGCTTTAATCAAGCAGGCGACATTTCCAAACTAGAGGGAACCTCTCTGAAACTGGTAGACTAATTCACCCACCTAAGAAGCAGTGTCTCATCAATCGAAAAAGACATCGTCACGCGGCTAACGAAGTCATGGACGGCTATCGATAAGCTATCGATGATATGGAAATCATACCTGACCGATGAAATGAAACGCAGTTTCTTCCAGGCAGCGGTCGTGTCGATACTGCTGTATGGTTGCACTACTTGGACGCTAACAAAACGGCTGTTGAAGAAGCTAGACGGCAATTATACAAGAATGTTGAGAGCAATATTAAACAAGTCCTGGCGGCAACACCCCACAAGGCACCAACTATACGGCCACCTGCCTCCCATCACGAAAACTATCCAAGTTAGACGAACCAGACACGCTGGACACTGTTGGAGAGGCAGAGACGAGCTCATAAGTGATGTACTCCTATGGACCCCTACATATGGCCAAGCAAAAGCAGGATGATTAGCTAGAATATACATACAGCAGCTATGTGAGGATACGGGATATAGCCCTGAAGACCTGCCTGAGGCAATGAACGATAGGGAAAATTGGCGAGAGATTGTCAGGGATATCCGTGCTAGCGGCACGACATCATGATGATGATGACATCAGTGTAAGTAGGAAAATATGAGGATCTGCCAGAACAATATGTCAGAAATAGATGGATAACAAATGTATTTCCTATCGAAGTTGGATACAGAACGTTTATTGCCAACTCAACCTCCTTTTTCTGGACTAATCTTGAACTTCCTCCATCAGACAAAAGGAAATACATGGAAAAAATCCAAGATAGGGCTCTTACATCATCAGCGTGGATATGGAAATTCCATAGAGTGACAACAATTTGACAAAGTCTGGTGGTGTCGTGAGATACAGCTTGGGCGCTCCGGGCTAGTGGTAATGATGCCTTGGCCCCGAAACGATGCCTGAACCCAGAGTCATCATCTGATGAAGGGTTTGCTGGAAACAATTCTGTTGTATAAACATCAGTTATTGTATGATACCTAATATGTATATATATATATATATATATGTGTGTGTGTGTGTGTGTGTGTGTGTGTGTGTGTGTGTGTGTGTGTGTGTGTGTGTGTGTGTGTGTGTGTATATTTATATATATATTTGTATATGCATATATATATATATATATATATATATCCCAGTTTGTTCATATATATATATATATATGTGTGTGTGTGTGTGTGTGTGTGTGTGTGTGTGTGTGTGTGTGTGTGTGTGTGTGTGTATGTGTTGTATAACAGCTTGTGGATAAATTCGTTTTTGTTGAACAGCGTAATAGGATCTCTATCGGCCTTTTTTCAGTCCAAACACATACAGACATTATTTGTCTCTATTATGTCAGTGTTTGTTCACCCACCATTTTATTAATATATTCTGAACACGTGGCTCGACACTACGAAAAGGCAATTTTAACTCTCAGAAAATAAACACGTTCTTTAGGTAAATGCTATAACTACCTTTATTCACTAGATATATAAACAAAATTTATTATGTGGCAATTATTGTACTAGTCTCACAATAACAGCCACATATTATGCTGTAATTCTTCTATGATTTGTCATGCAAATAATCCAACTCAGATATACGTCCGCTTTACCAGATTTAAAGTCTTTTTTTTTGTTCTTTTTCCTTTCTTTTTTTTTTTTTTTTTGTTAATTCAATTTTTTAATTCTTTTTACTGGAAGTTGGTTTGTAATTGAATGATTAACATGAAACATTTTCTGTCTATGCTTATCAAGAAATATTTATAATTCAATTTCAAAATTCCTTTGATAAAATGTGTTATAAAAAAGAATGACTTGAAATAAGTGATGCCTATTTTCACGAGCACTAGTATTTCATGTTTGAACCAAAATAAAAGATAGGTTTATTCTCAAAACATCCGGGCTCTGTCCATAAGGAAAATTGATTTGTGCCAATCTTTGTGTGTTTGTTTGACCTTTCTCTCACACCTTCCAAATTTCTCTCTCTCCCCCCCTCCCTCTCTCTCTCCCTCTCTCTCTCTCTCTCTCTCTCTCTCTCTCTCACTCTCTACCAAGCTTCATATACCCATAAAGCTACCAGGTTCTATATTCTTGCGCAGATGAAACGGTTTGTAGTAATCTTAATCTCATTTAATTTACGTATTTATAAATTCAAATGATCCTAGTTTCACCTCATTGAATTCTACAAAATTACTGATCATAACCTGTCATAGCCGTTTCTATTTTTCTATTAGACTATAATCTCTCGACACATTCACGATATATATATATATATACATATAGTAAGTTGGCCACCCGTTGTTGAGGTTGATGCAAAGGCTTCCTTTTCAATAGCTTTTACACCAAGTTATAGATTAGGGTGCTACTCCTTTCCCTGGATAGCCCCACTTAGCCTTCATCTATACCTTATAATGCTGAGTGTTAAGCAAGGAGGTACCCATAGTGTAATGGTTATCATCGTAGGAAATGGACACTGCGACACGAGTTCAAATCCTGGATGAGACTGATTGCATTTCACATAGCACTAATACCCTTGGGAAAGGTATGAATCCAATAATTCTCCCTCCAGCTATGGGTAAATAGTAGGGCATACTAGGTTCTTCAGCCTTGGTGAGGCAACTAGTCTAGGAGAAGGAAAACTCTGAATTCAAACCTGTTAAACTCCGCTTAAAAATTGACCTTGTGTTATATCCTGCCCAAGCGGAGGGGTTGGTAAATATGGTTAAGCAAGGAGGTATAAAGTACCATTTTTTGAGTCTTTGGTATGATTCAACCTGGAATTGAACTCCGGTCTCCCAGACCATTGGTGAACACTCTATTATGCCAATGGGCATATATATATATATATATATATTTTTTTTTTTTATTCAATGAATGGTTTTGACAATCCTCGCTTTATTATTATTGTTTTTATGCACTTGTTTCGAGCTGCTATTTTCTGCGATACTGTTTTCCCTTCTTCTTGAGATGATGGTGCGATTGCAAAAAGCGTTTTCGGAATTTTTCTTCCGAAATACTTTTCAGTAATCCAGTCGTGTTTTGCTTGATGTCAGGGATATTCTTCGTCTTTTCACGGTATTTTTTCGAATTTTAGGAATAGCCAAAATTCTCAGAGATGAGTACTAAGTCTCGAGAATAAGGTGGACGGTCTATTTTTGTAATGGGTTTCTTAGCCATGTACTTTTGAATTTCTAATTCCTCATGTCCAGGAGTAATGTCAAGATGCAAAATCCACTTGACAGGAGAGAGTTCAGGCATTTTTCTTTCAGCATTTCCAAATAAACCTAGTGAATTATAAATTATCAGTGCTAATAAATTCTAGTAAACTATCTACTTGAAATTAGAGAAACACACAAATATAGTATTGAACTTCAGGTGATATATGAGTACTTTTTTTCCTCGGTGAAATCTTTCTTTTCAAATGCCCGCACTAGGATTTTGTTTACAGGTCGCATTAAAAAAAATCAGGTTTTATTACCGGTTAATGACTCTGTTAAAAATTCAAAAGATCAGATGAAACGCGAATCCGATGTTGCTTTTGCTCATCAGTAAAGATATGAGGCAACATTTTTTAGGATTTTTTTCTCAGGCAAATCCTCTTTTTCTATTCTTATTCAGTAATTCTACTTTCAGTTGAACACTTAATTTTCTCTCAGAGGTTTGCAAGGTTTGTGCGTTTGCATCTGCTATTTATGATTTTAGCTGCCTACAACTTACGTCATCATACACATTTTCTTAACCTTGAAGGCTTTCTACGGCACCGATTCCGCTGAGAAATGGCAACATTGTAAAACCAAAACTGCACCGGTGAGACATACCTTCTAATGCTCTTTCTTATAAGAGAAATATCTCTCGCTCGTGGGTCCTCCATAAACTTCACAAACTATAAACTTCACATTTTCGGCGTTTGCTTTTATCTTTCGTAGAATAAAATATATGATATAACGAAAATTTTCCTTTCTTCCATCCTTCATTCCTTCCTTCCTTCCTTCTCAATGTTAGAATCGCCATTTTAAAAAACATACACGATTATAATATAAATTTATCAAGTCCTTCACACGAGCAGTAAATGATGCAAAGTCAATTTTAACAGATTTGAATTCAGATTTTTTCTTCTCTTTGATTGGTTGCCATCCCAAGATTAAAGAGCCTAGTCTACACTACTCTTTATTCATAGCTGAAGGGAGAATAAATGGATTCCTGCCTTTACCAAGGGTATTAGCATCATATGAAATGCAAACAATCACATTCAGGACCTGAACACGGTTCACCGTGTCCATTTCAGACGACAATAATCATTGCACCACGCATGTCACAACCCAAATATATCAGTTGTCACAACAGAAATAAAAGCGTCTTGAGTTAATTAGTCACATTAAGTGCATTTGATTCCATATAATCATGAAAATAGAATATACTTTTCGAGTTAACCTATTACAAGTCCGAATTGATGAAAATAAACAAATGAAAGAAAACGAAATCACCGGAACTTCATTCTCACAATTTCTTGACGAAATGAAAACAAAGAGGTATGAACGAAATAAATAGTAATTTCCAAGGTGTTTGAAAGTCCGTGAAAGTGCAAATCTACATTACTGTCTAAAATATAAAATCGCTTTCGACAATATATTCTTTTTATAATATTGCATAGAATCATTATTTTGTCATTGAAACGTTTTGTCGTCTTTTTACAAGCTTATCAGAAAAAGATTTCAGTTTTGATTTGATTCCATGGATATGTGGAAATTGTTTGAAACTCCGACCAACATGTAGCACTCAGCTAAAAGAGTGATTCTTTGAAATGTTTCGTTTCGTTTCGTTGATGCCATATTAGCCATCGTCGGATATTTTATGCTAAGTCCATCCTTGTGAAAGAACAATAGATGCATTCCTTTCAACAAGGGCATTAGTCCAAAAGAGAGCGTAATTACACTGCTGGAGTTAGAGCTCACTTAAATAGAATGTTGTAGATTAGCACGTAAGCAACTATACCACAAAGACTTCAACCCTCTGTTCTAAGAGGGATTAGGTTGAAGAAATAAAGATTTTATTTTCATAATGCTTGATGAATTCTGGAAAAAAGTCATGTCTGTTACAATACGTCATTCGAATAAACTTTCTTTTCACTACAGTTTCACACACAGCTCGAAAAGTTTGCAGCAATATACGATGGAGTATCAGATTTGATATCATTAGACAGAAAGAATTATTCTACAGTCCAAATTTGGTTGATATAATGAAGACTCTTCTTAATTTATCGAAAAGTTTGTTATTGTTTTTAATATTGGTGTTTAAAAAAAAAATTATTGATTGTAACTGTTCTAAATGAATATCCTTCTTCGTGTCAAACAAAAAGAGAAATATTAGTGTTGACCAACGATCGTTTTTCTAATCTTCATAATTAAGAGAACAATTACACGGCAATAAATAATTAAGTACATGTTAAAGGCACTTCTAAGATATCTCTAACGTTGTAAAACCTGGTGCTGAAAACTTTTCCATCAATCAGTTGTATTCAGCTAAATAAAGAAATAGAGAAAGTGATAATGACATTTGTATTGGAACAAAATGTCAAGACTCTGATCATAGGAGAGTTCCGACAAACTGATCACGTAATACAGACGAAGTATCAAGAACATAATGTGGATTAAATGACTACAAAAAGGGGTACCAGATGATATATGTTTACAACAGAGTGTGCACAAACTGATTGAATCAGGGTAGAGATTAACTTATCTTACAAGGATGGGAACTACCATATCGAAGATTACTTAATTACATGCAAGGCCACTCCTTTGATCTAAAGATTTTGGCCAATCTTTTTATTGCAGCACGTTTATTGGCCAATGAAATGCAAGATGTTAACCGTGATCCAACTGTGTAGTAGCTATTGATGAATTTAAGTTACCACAAGTGTAATATCCTAACTAAAAAAAGGGAAATAACCTCTGAGGCCACAGGGGTTACGGCCCCTACCACATCCGGGGGATTTGGTCAATAAAGGAATGTACCAGGCATAGCAGAAGATGTTCGTTCTCGCTCTGTCTTTAATCACCATCCAATCTATCGATTCATATTCGTAATAGTCCATACATAGCAAGTATCTACTACCTCAGATAAAAAGACTTTACAACAAGTGTTTTCAAATATTCTGCAACCTTCTTAATATTTTTCTAAACACAACAATTGTTATCATATAAAGTCTCAATCCAAAATGTTTTTTACACAAAGTTCCAAATGCACCAGCCAATATGGGAAGGACTATAATCTTCTTGTTCCAAAAATTAATATTTTTGTGTATGTTTGCAATCTGTTCACAAATTAACAATACAATCATCCGTCCGTTTGGGAAATGACTACATGAAGCGGGGGATATAAATGATGAAATTTTTCTTGTAGTACATGCTCACTTTTCTTTGGACATCAATTTAAATCAAATCTTTTTATTTTTCCAATTTCCAAATATTTTAAGCGATTTTCATCATGTTGTCATTCTTTTTTTGTTAATATTTTTCAAGACTATTCAAAGTGCTCTAATAATGTTGGGTACAATTACCATCTAAATGATTCCATATTTTTACTTCTCAGACAGGGATATTTTCCAGTTATTCCCTTTCTTTCAATTTTACTCAGTGATCTGCTGATACAGCAATATACACCATCCGAAATTTTCTTTTCTCAGTTTAAGATGCGTGATTAGTTTGAATTTCCAATCGTAATTTTTTTCCTTTGTTTTCTGTTTTCCACAAGAGTTTCTGGTTATTGTTAGCCTTGTGATAACATTACTCTTGACGAAAAAACCAAAAGAAAAATAACAACATAAATCTATGTAAACGGTAAAAAAAACAACAACCCTTATGCAATGATATCAAAACTCTTTATAAAGAATACATGTCGAAAATATCTAAAGAGTAATTCTTTGTATGCAAAGATCATTTTTATTTTCCTATGCTAAGCAACACGATCATCTAAATATTTTTAGCCAAGTTCTTTGTCAATAACCAAAAAAAAAAAACAAAAAAAAAACGAAAAAAAAAACATCATAACTAAGCATCATCACACCCCTTCCACCTTTGGACAGAATGACAAGCGACGATGGCGCGTCTGAACTTAGTTGAAGCATAAAAGCATCAATATTAATTTTTACTTTTTATTTCATTCATTTCTTTGTCATTGTCTTTCAAATGTTTTTATTCAAGAATATACAAACGTCGTGACTGAAAGCGACAACAGTGACACGGAAATATTGTGAAAAGGTGAAATATCCACAGGAAGTAATACCAAAAGAAGAAGAAAAAATTACTCTTGGAGAACGAATTTGAAATTTGACAAAAAAATGGTCATTCAAATGTGCTAGTTCTGACCTTGTTGGAGGCAATATCAGAAATCTTAGAGAACAAAGAATCTTAAAAAGAATAGATGTAATACAGGGAATACAATGCACATAAAATAGTTACTTTTTGAGCTTAACTATTGTGGCCTGATGCCATAGTACAATAAGCTTAGCAAGAATAAGGATAGCTGATTAGAAATCTTGTATCGCAAGTTAAGATACTAGCTTAATGAGTATCAAACTTACTCTTTCCATCACTACTATGACTGACAAAATTAAGCTTAGCAAATGCCATTAGAATAAAAGATTATTTCAAAAGTATGACGATTAATCCGACTAATTCATCGAATAATGATTATGTTATAAACTGCTGATGCTAATGGAGACAATGACCAAATTTTGGTACTCGAAGTAACAAAGATGAGGATCATCGGCTAATTGCGATATATTATTTCCGCAATTTAGACAAGGAGTCAATAAGTTGGACATTGTCCTAATTGGATCAAAATATTTAAAAGAAAAAAATGGGTATTCATGGCAGAATAATTGAATAACAGTGCTTTATCTAAAGACAACTCACGTGGTTCAAGTGTTAGCTGGCAGAACATAGTAGCATCGGTGACCATTAAATGCCACGTAATTCTGGCCTTGAGCCAAACTAATTTTGGAAAATCATAATAATTACTCATTTCAAGAATTCATATCTTTACAATCATTTTCGGACACATAATACACTTTCATCCTTATTTGTATAAAAGGAATATGAGACCCACAAACTCTCTCTCTCTCTCTCTCTCTCTCTCTCTCTCTCTCTCTCTCTCTCTCTCTCTCATATTTCTTTTTCTCTTTTATTTTCACTCTACTCTTTTTTCTGCTTGCGTACATATGTGTCCAGAGTGCATAAACAATAAAGCTATTTCATCGAAGTAAAATTATTCATAAATGTTTTCCCCTAACCATGCAAAAGATATTTTGGTATCACAACATTTTTTTACAAAAAATAATCAGGATTTAAAACCTGCATCTGAAAAATGTTTGTTTGCTAATCTGAATATAATTTCAATAAAAGGCAATGCATTTAATTCTTTACGAAGTTTGGATCAATTTGACACAAGGCCAGAAGTATGAAGCTTCAAGTGAGAATTGAATTCATGTTACTCATTACAATAAGATAAAGTCACAGAGTCACATATTTACATGAAAATATATATCACTACCATAACAAACGTAGTTACTTCCCTTTTATAGCTTCTTTATAACGTTTGTGGAGATATTTATGAAACATTTACTTTAATTTTCTTACTCTCTATCCTTACCATTGATATATCTTATCTTGATAAAAAGAGATTAATGTGGACTCTTTCCTTTCCATTGTCTGCTATATACGCGACTTTTATACTTCTCTTTATATATAAAAAAAATTATCTATTCTTCGCAGTCGAATTTAAAGGAAAGCCAGTTTTTCCTTGTATATTATTTCTATTGTTAATTGTTATCAAAGTGATATTTTAATCGAGTTCTATAGCATGGTTAGTTTTTGCAAAAGTCTGCAACGATGACTGGACGAGTGAAAGAGTTTATGAGTTAAGACGAGAGAGAGAGAGAGAGAGAGAGAGAGAGAGAGAGAGAAAGAAAGAGAGAGAAAGAGAAGTGAATCTTTGCTATCTGCACGACTTGATGATGTGAAATATGTAAATATATTTCAAAACTTAGCAATATTCTCCTTAATTCTTGTTTAGAGTAGCTAAACACCCCTTCAGGACCCTACCAGATGGACTGGCTCATAGCCATAAATAGCCTACGATTAAAGACTTCAAGAGTTGATTTAATAAGCTGATTGATAATCGGACTGATCTTACTTCGTTTTGCTATACCACAGTTGGGCTCTCCACAATTTCTTTTAAATTCTCTTGTTAATTGTAACTTATTGTACGGTATCATTTTTGTATGTATCCGTTAGCACCGGATACTGCTGCTGAATAAATATCTTAAGCGCTCATTCCTCTCTGGACGTCGAGGGTTGATTTTAATCAACTGGATCCAGTAAATAGGTCACACTTAGGCCGGCCGTAGTATCAGCGGCACGGATCTGGTCGGGTGTGCCACTGTGGTCCTATGCTAGTCACAGAGCCAAATGTGGTGTGACTACTTGTCACAGTACTTGTTGTGGCTATTGTTTTTGTGACTACCACATTAGCTTCCGGCTGTTTGCTTTGTCAAATCCTTCCGTGCAGACGTTGTGTTTGAAAGATCCACGGAGTGGGGTTGACATAATTCAGTCGGATCTTCTTCTGACTATCAGGTAATATGAGTGTCTAGATTGTCTAGCAACTCAAAGAATAGAGAAAACCCGTTGTTTAACAACAACAAAAAATCGTTTTATTGAAACACGTTTGTGAGACAATAAATAACAAACAAACGAATTTTGCTTTCCTGGCAAACAGAAGAAGAAAGAATATCGAAAGAGGAAGTGTTACGATGAGTTGCAGTTAGAGTAACCCTAACGTCTCTAAAGTTTGGAACTTTGAAATTTAATAAAGTCTGATGGTTGTTCGGAGTACTTCGGGTCTAGAATGGAAGAGATGCTTCTTTGGCAGTCTTGAGTTTCTTCTTGGTCCCTTTTCTTATCCTCTCTGAGGACTCGCTTAATTATCCCATTTTTTATTGATCAATATCTGGACTAAAAATGGTTTCTGATTGGTTGTCCAATAAAAGACAATTAGGAGTCAGATTCCCATTGCTCAGCGAATCCTAGATCAGGATTATTATCGTACAGGTATAGGGAAAACCCTTTTTAGATGCTTTGACCAATGATTGACCAGGTTTACAGCAACTGGGGTTGAAAAGAAAAATTCTCAGCCTCACCTGACTGGATGAGCCATGCCCAGCTCACCTTTATTTAGGGTAGAGCAAAATTAAATCACTCTTTTGACATTGACCTTCAAGAAAAGGACTAGAAAATATGTTTTATGAAATGACCCGTTTCATCATTGTGATTGATGAAGTTTGTTGACAGCCGAAAAATTAAATAAATTTGCTAACCTTCAAAATAAAAAAACAATTGTCTCGCACTTAACTGACGTTTAGGAATGATCAACCAGCTTTTTAGGTCAATATAAGCCTTGAACAAATAGATACTTATTTTAAGGATCTTTTTTGTTTTTGATATATATATATATATATATATATATTAGAATATATTTGATAAATTCTTATTTTTACATATCAATTAAGTAGTCAACCGCACGTCGTGAGAGAATGCCAGGTGTATCTGGACAACGCCCCTGTGGTCGGACCTACCTTAAAAAGGCCTTGTGCCATACTCGTCCGTTTGCTGGGGCTTACGACAAATACTGTTGATTTAATAAGCTCATTAATATTCGTACTGATCTTACTTCGTTTGGCTATACCGCATTTGACCCTCCTCTATTTCTTGTAAATTCTCTAGTTAATTGTTTGTAACTTATTGTACAGTGTCATTTTTGTATGTCTCAGCTAGAACCGAATACTGGTGCTGAATAAATATATAAAGCACTCATCCTTCTTGTGAATCATTCACCTCGACGACACAACAATTTTGAAGTTCAATTCAAGATGGAATCATTTGTGATGAAATCAAAATTCGGTGACAATGATTTCTCATGTGTGGTAGGTTTTCATCGATTGTTACTACAAGATTACACAAAGAATCAAGTGCCGAATTATATATTTATATATGTCAAATTAAAGTCAATCTAGAGGTAAAGACGTACATGACAATCTACTCTTCAAGACCTGCTAAAACCAAGAAAAACGATTTGAAGTTTAGTCAAGCACGATGCCCCAAAGAGGAGACACCAATTGATAAACTTGTTCTGATATAAATTTCCACGTAATAAGCAAAACTTATTTGTTTGAAAAGATGATTCACTTTTGTTTTGTTTTGTTTTCTTTAAATTCTTTTTTTATTTTTTAAAGGTTTGACGAAAATTAAACGTACGCAAAATATTCGACAAAAATTAAAAGAACTTCGAAATTGTTTTGTGTTATATTGTTTTTGATGAATTTATTAATTTAGAAATTTCAATAATTAGAATTACATCGATCTTTTTTTACCGACGTTTGAGTCGGACTAATTATTTTAGATCAAAGCTCCGAGACAACCACAAAAATAAGTTTTTCAATTCTCTCTCTCTCTCTCTCTCTCTCTCTCTCTCTCTCTCTTTGTTTTTTTTTTACCTTTATCCTTAATTTTATTTTGTGCCTACCTTTCTCTCCATCTCTTTTCACAATTTTAAATATCTCTTCTTTATTCTTATCTATTCACTTATTTCTCTAACTTGTTCTTCCTCCCTCTTATTCTAATATAATATTTTCTCTCTGTACTACTCTCTCTAACCTGATCTTATATCTATTCTTCAAATGATTCAGCACATTTACATTATCTCTTTCTTTCTTCCTCCTCTCTTTCTCTCTCTCTCTCTCTCTCTCTCTCTCTCTCTCTCTCTCTCTTTCAGTCAGTTTTTTTGACACAATTTTAAACACTCCTATAAATTATAGATTACTGAATGACAATATTTGGACAAAAGCCAATTAGACAAGTACAAAGAAATAAAGCAAAAAGGATAGGCTTTTTCGTTAGTTTCAAATAATTATTTTCTACCACCTGATGAGCTATTTACTTGGCTCAGCCATTTCAGGCATAAAACTGGTTTAATCCCTAATGCACCTTTTCAAAAATGTCTTGCACTAGAGAAAGAATTTATTATATCATTGAAATAGAAGGATTAAATTGAAATCTAGTTATTATTCTGACTGAATCTACGAACACGGTTCCAGTATTTCAATGCACCTAACATACAGCTATGATTAAAACGCTAATCTCGCAACCTGTTATCTGTATCGATGGTTCGATCTTCAATTCAAACCAGACAGAAATTTAGAAATATAACACGTGAGGCAATGGTTAAAGAATTTATCTAGGTATTAACTGGGTTATGAGTTCGAATTTCATTGGGATCTTCTTATGCACAAGATTATTCGATACCAAAATCAAATCGCAAAGTTTTATTTACATTTTAAATCATCATCTATGAATGCTTTGGTAAATATATCCGAGTTTCTTGATGCACAAGCTCGTCTCTCTCTAGTCTTTTTATTATTTGTTGATTAGTGATTTGCTGGGTCACATGATATTTATGCTCAAAAATATTTACCACACATATTTAGCTTAGTCTGACAGAAGGTCATATTTGTGGGGGCTCTAACTGAGTGTTGAACTCACTACACTGATTAAAGTGACAGAGATTTATGGCCACAGCTGGAAGGAAAAGGTTGAGACACAACCATCAGGATATATGTTTATCATAATGATTTCCAACAAAGGATGTTTGAGAGTTACCCACACCAAGAATCCCTGCCGAACATCCTGGTCTAAATAAGACGGATAAAAATAGGGGTCATAAAATATTCACTTTTATGAATTATAAAATGATATCGATAAAATTAGCTATTGGATTTTCCCGAATATTTCAGATATCATAAAGGGAAATCAACAGAAATGATTCTTATTTATTGCCCAGACATCTAGTCACCCAAGATAAGAGTTGCGATGTTAGGGTTTGCCATCCACAGATGGTCGTGGATTGGTCGGAAGCTTTAACCAATAAACTAGGGGAGGAAATATTTGCGCTGAACAACCCGCTTAAGAATTGGCATTGATTGTTTAATGTTGATCAATAAGATATCGGAGAATGAAACTCTGGAATTTTGTGGCGACGCTGATTTTTGATGCAGATCAGTGGGACAAGTTTTTATTTTAAGTAAAACACCGGAAAATGAAAAAACAGACTTATTATATTAATAATACAAAGATCGCTAGGACGATTTGTCACTTTGTTCGACACATAAAGTTCCTGGGCATATATCAGGCTGCCTGTATCCCTTTCCAGGAGGAAGACTCATTCCGAAAAAGTAATGTCCTGGGTATGACACTAAATTACGTCAGATAGCAAAGCTCTGGTCCTATAATCATGAGGTGTACGGTGTACCTCTTTATTGACATTACTCTTAGATCCACTCTGGCAGGGAGTAGTTGTACCATTTTGGGTACAATCTATGGGTCAAATTGATTGAAAGATATTAGAGTCTGATAGGAATACTTTCTATCATATAAATGCTAATTATTTGTATTAAGAAGGTTATTTTTTTCGTTTTTTTTTCTTTGTTATCAATCCCAAGGTCTGGTCTTCTAGTCGAGATAAGGGGATCTGTTCGAATGTCAAAATCCCTGAGAATTTTGTGTATCTCATTTTTCATGACGGATTCTGGTTTGTGCACAAACCATTTAGTTAAATGGTCAAATTTTAATTTCTTGCACAATTCCCTGTGGATCACCTTCTCTACCGAGTCATGTCTAGGTTTGCTATCTTTTTGCACAAGTTTGCTGCTTTCATTCATTATGTGATTAACTTTTCATCACGATCACCACATAACCTTCATTTGTTATTCTGCTTTGTCTCTTATTGATTTTTGCTTCGACAAAATTCTTCTTTATGGCATTGATTTATGCTGCTTATAAGAAAAAATTCAGTTTTTCTAAGCTTTCATATTCTTATCCACGTTCAGGTCTTCTCGTGTCAGATTGCGTCCGTTTGTCTCTTGAAATGTCCATATAGTTATTTTTCTTTCCATTTCTGTTTCCTAATTATTGCTGTTCACTTGATCAGTGCTGTTTTTGGTATTATTTTACTCCTTTTAGATTTTTTCACAGTGACGTTAGATGATGATCTTTCACTGGTTGAAAGCATACAACTGTTTGCAAATTATTTGCATTTGATAGGAATACTTGATACCATATGGAAAAAAAATGAAACAACTCCATAAAATATGTAATTATAAATATAAAATGAACAAGATTTCCTAACCTCTAAGTATCCAATAACCCTTGACGAGTTGAGATCGATTCAAAATCAATCTCAATTTCCTTTTCTAATAAATTGTATCCTATAACAAATCAATTGTAACGACCCAACTATTGATAATTCTTTATTGGTTTTGTCTATGACATTTCTTTATACTACTTTATTGGCAGATCACCGCGCTCACATCACGCCCTCAACGTGGCGCTTTAGTTACTGAAGGAAGTAGGTTTTTAGGGAAAATTGTGAGTCCTAAAATCCTCAAGTGTTTTTTGGATTGCTTATAATCATGGTTGAGTTGAATGAAAGATGAAAATTGTCGAACAATGTTGCACTTTTAAGATATTTAAACAAGAAAGCAATTTTTAAAAAGCGTTGGAAATTTACCTCCTTTTATCAGTACAGATGAAACATGAAGTCCCCTCAATGATATCACTCAATAGATTGACTTTATATCGATGCAAACAATTTGGTTTAAAGCAAAGATTATTGATAAATATACAAATATAGAAAGGATTTTAAAAGATTCTCAAGAGACTTACCTACCGATAATGAAGAACATTGTTAGTTGAAGTCAACATCTCCAAATTGCAGTAAATTCTGATAACAGTAAAACTTAAATGCTGTATGTGGCTTGGATTCAAGTTTTATGAATTGTTATTTATATAATACTTTTTTTTGTTGTTTTTTAAATAGAAATGTTGATTTTACAATTTTTTGTCAATTAAAATTCGTATGATAATTGGTTGGTTGGTTCTAGGGCATATCAAACCATCGTAGGTTATAAAATGCCAAATTCTGGTTTTGCATATATTAAACCTTATATTTCTAAACGAATAATTCAAAGTTTGATTTGTTTTGGTTTGGTTTGGTTTAATTTGGTTTGGTTTTATGCTATATCAACCATTGTAGGTTATTTGATTCCAAATCCATTTTATACAAAGAAACAGTTCTATTTCAAACAATTCAGTTTAGCATAAGTAAACAGTTTCAATGTCAAAAACAATTCTATTGCAAACAATTTAGTTTAGTATAAGTTCATAGTTTACTTCTGTTTGACCCATAGATTGGACCCTATCAGGTGCTACCACTCCAGGCTTGAGTGGACGCAGGAGTGATGATGATGATGATAAAGGGGTACTTCGTATTTCCCAAAGCTCCTGCATTACTGGAACATCATCAGATTGCTTAGTGTTATATCCAGGATACTCGTTGGGTGGGAGACCTACCCCTCAGCAGAGAAGCAGTCGGTGTATCATACAGCTCCAACTATAACTTTAAAAGTTTAATAAAAGATGAATTCCTCCCCGCTTAACAGAAAATCTCCCTAACAGTTATACTTTTATGATATATTCTGAAACTAATATTGTTCAATGAAACTGTTGAAGAATATTCATTTTAAATTGAAATGCATGACTCATAAGATATATCGAATTACACATGTTTGTCCGGAGTGTTAGATCTAAGTAAGAAGGTGATGTTATTATAATATATACCCAATTTGAAACACTGCGTAAAAAAATTATTATCAATGTTTTATTAATTGTGAGTAATTATATTCTTAAAAAAATAATTGTTGTTTCTTTGTTTTGTTTTAAGTTATGTACAATTAGTCATATCTTGCAGCAACATTGACTCATGTTTACAACTATTTATTGTTAGAAACCCCTCTAGATAGCCTTTTTTAATTTTGAATTTTTTAACATTAAAACTTTCCCTCGTTCCAATAACAATAAATGTTATTCTGAGAGCTTCACATCGAACCATTTAGTCGTTTGTAGAGAACTGACAAAAAACAATTAATTTAATATAAAAAAGAATGCCAGTGAAAACAATATCGTCATCACCTATAAAAATATAAAGTTGCATATTACTAACCATATGTTATTAAGATTAATCTGCACCCAACGGACTTTGATTATTAATTCTTGAACGGGATATTCTTATCATTTATTTGTTGTAAAATTAAGAGTTGCATCTAATTTTCAGCGTCAACCACGGAATTTAATCGAATGAGAAAGAAAGAAAATACAGTTACACCCGTCGAGATCGACCGCCCATTTTTTGGTCTAAAACATTTCTCTTAAAACTTGACTAATTTTGTTTCTTTTCCGATTATGGCGTTTTCATTTCACTTGGCCGTCTCCCAGAATCACACACTTTGACATTTTCGCCAAGAGAAAAGCCAGACAACGGCAAAGTAATATTATTTTTGTGTCAGAACAAAATAATAATGGAAAAAAAGCAAAAAGAAAACAATATAAAATAGAGTAAATTGGGAGTATGGCTTCGTATTCTGACTTTTCTTGTACATAATGACTTCACTTATTATCTAGTGGGGATAGTAATTGTATAGCGTCTCCCTTGATGTGGTCAAAAGTATTGATTATCTCCCTTTTCAAAAGCAGTCGGACAAGACAGTGATAAATGAGTAATGTCCTCTTAGTTAAAATGAAATTAATGAATTTTAAGATACGTTTAAATCTGACCTTGTGATAAGAAAGCAAAAAGAGGAAAAGAGGAACAAACAAGTCTAGTCATACATACATACATACATACATATATATATATATATATATATATATATATATATATATATATATATATATATATAATCCCTATTCTGTTCGTAACTCTTGTGGATTGAATCCTGACTATTAACAACAATAATCAACCTAATTTACATTGAGATGTAAATTCATTAATAATACATTATATTTCAATATATTTCTAAGACATCGTCAACAACTCTAAACCGAGTAGGAAAAAAATAAAAGTAGAAAAGCAACTACAATTGAATGCAAGCAAATAAAAAATATGGGATGGGTGAACACGCTTCAAACTGCATTTCAAGGAACAACGTAACATCATTAGGTTCCGTGTACATATCCTTGTCGGTGAGGCTTTGAATATAGAGACGATAACCCCAGCAGAAGATGAAGACCCTTTCCAAGAACGAATCGTCCTGAGTATGACACTAAACTGCATATGATGATAATATTCAAGTTCTGTAGATCTACGGAATGTGAAGAACACCTTCATTGTCATTACTCTCAGGTCCACCCTGTTCCGAAATGGTCGTACCTTTTTATATCTTATCAAAGCATTAAATTGTTCTGTTTGAAACTCATTCACATTCGATGGGACCATATGCAAAAAACTCTTACAAACAATTTCGTGTAATGTAAATAAGAACGCACAATTAATATGATTCACTAAAGACGAGATACAAAATAGTAACAGAAGGGTTGATATTCGATTAAAATCAATCAATCATTTACCTGAGAAGGATTATGTGCTGAATATGAAGTCAGAATTACAAATGTAGATAATAAAAACAAAATGATGTTTGCAGCGTGTATATTATTAAGCATGGGACAATAAACCTAATTTTTTTTTAATTCATAATTATATCTGGATTTTTTTAGGTGTTGACAGCGACTGACATGTACTCCTCCTCCTCCTCCCCCTTATTGGTGGAAGATGATTGTTGTATTTGATGTTCTCATGCTATAAATATAATTCGAAACAGCCTTCTAAGAAAGCGTCTGATTATCCAGAACACTTGTATTGCTGACATTCAGAGAGGATGCGTACAATATATCCACACGTACACACACACACACACACACACACACACACACACACACACACACACACACACACATATACATATATATAATGAGGTAGGATATATACATTCAGATAAGATGGTAAAATATATCCACACACACACACACACACTCACGCACACGCAAACACACACATACACACACACACACACACACACACACACATATATATATATATATATACATATATATATATATATATACGAGGGGCATACAATAAGTTTACACACTTTTTTCGTATGGGCTTTTAAAATTGTCGTAGACTCTTGAAAATTCACTATGTTATTGCTATACATGTTATGAGATGACTGACCAATTTTTATGATTCCAGGTTGAAATGAACTACTACAGCAGGAATTGGAATACACCCTACTAAAGCCTGCGTGTCATTGTGAATTTCAAAAATGCAATCTGACACTTTAGAAGAACGATATGCAACAAAAATTCTGTTTTAAACTTGGAAAAAATGTCACGGAAACGTCTGAAAGGCTTCAGGCTGCTTTTGGACCACCTTGCATCAATCGAGCATCAGTTTTTGAGAGGCATAAGAGATTCAAGATAAGCAGGGAGTCTGTGGGGGATGATGAGAGGTGTGGGAGGAGTAAGGAAGTCAGAACAGCAGAGTTGATTGGCCAAACGGTTAGGGGGTTCAGGAATAGATTCCATCGGAAGAGGCTAACACTCTTCAAATCGGGTCAGTGCCATTTCCACCAGGACAATACACTAGTCCACAACTCCATCCTTGTCACAGACTATTTAGCCAAGATGGGCATCAAAACAGTTCCCCACCCTACCTATAGTCCAGACCTTGCTCCCTGTGACTTTTGCTTATTCCCTATGTTTAGAGGCGGTCGTTATGAGACAATTGAGGAGATGAAAGAAGCTGTGACGAAGGTCATTGACACGCTCCCACAAGATGACTTCCATGGGGCCTTCCAGAAGTTGTTGGAACGGTACAATAAGTGAATTGCAGCCGGAGGAGATTACTTCAAAGGGGACAAGAGTTTCATGTGTGTACTATCAATAAAAGTTCCCATACGAAAAAAGTCTGGAAACTTATCGTATGCACCTCGTATATATATATATATATATATGAATGTATATATTTAAGGAAGTTTTGTTAAAAATGGTTTCTTATTTTTCATTTTATTTTTTCAAGACCCCTTCTTATTTTTCTAGTGTCAGGATCTAGATAGTAAAGGAATTGTTTCATATCTTCTGCCCAAGCGCTTTAGACCATACTTTTTGTGGTCATAAGGAGTAGAGCAGTTTTCAATTGACAGTTAAGTTTTTACTGTTTTAAGAATTTGTAGTGTTTTGTCTTGAAGTTGTCGGTTAGAACGTTTTCAGCGTTTAGTTGAAAAAAAGGTTTACAAATTGACTTAGTGATTTTTAGTTATCAAAAATATTTAATATGTTGGTGCCTGTGTTAGAGGCTATTTTATTTATATATTTTTTAATGCAAATTTCGTCTAGGATTTGTAGTCGTTTTTAATATTGTTTTTATTTATAATTATTGTATTATCTGTGAGAATCTTCCTTACATCTGAAGATGTAAGATGGTTAGTGGTATTGTTGTGTTTATAATTAAATGTTTTATGGGACAATTTTCATAAATGTGATAAGTAGGACGACGAGATAACGTTGTGGTTGTATAGCCAATGTAATAATTATTTTTGTTTTTCGGCATGTAGATTTATGGACTATATTGGTTTGGTTTAGGTGGGTTTAGTGGAATTGATGTTATTCTTAACGATAAGGTTTGATGTTTTAAATCTAGTGCATTCGATGATAAGTTTTATTTGTTTTTGTTTTTCGATAGGTTTAATGTGTCTTTTTGTGATGTTGATTATTGTTTGTTTGTCTAATTTTTAGTTATAATGCATTTAATTTCTGTAATATAGATTAACTCTGTTAATGTTGTTATTGTTGGTAGTGGTATCATTTTTCTGGATATTTTGAAGATATAGTTTTATTTGTTGATTAATTATTTTATTAGGAAAATTGTTAACAAGGGTTTATTTTATGTTCGTAATTTCTTTGACAATTCCTTTACCATCTAGATCCAGACAGTAGAACAATAACAAGGAGCCTTTAAGAAAACTCAAAAATAATAAACAAATAGTGCTCCATTGTTTTTAACAAAAGTTACTTAAATAATAACTTGCTGCCTAAATACACACTCTTCAATATATATATATATATATATATAAAGCGAGAGTGAGTGAGTGAGTGAGAGAGAGAGAGAGAGAGAGAGAGAGAGAGAGCTCTTTCGGGTTGCTGATTATAGGGAAATCATGAAACTCCGAGTAATTAGTTTTTGACTGTAGCTATTCTTTTCAGTATGTCTAGTATTTTCAAATGCACCAACCAAATCATAATCAGACATTTATCCATTATTGAGAAAGTAATCAGTAACAATTTTGTAATAAGCCAATATTCAATTTAAAAGGTACAGCTATCTTTGAACATCAGTATACAAATTCCTGGTATATACTCTAATGTTAAATAGTAATTGGCTGTAAACATTGAATAGACTCCTCACAAATAAATAGATTTTAAAAAAGCTATGAACGGTGAGATAAACTGACCGAAAGATAATCATGAAACAATAGTTAGATAGAAAAATACGAGTTTCATTCAATAAACAACATGAATTGTGTCAAAGGAATTAGCGATCAGAGGTACTGATTACACCTATACCTTTCCAAGAAAATCATTTGTGATAGGTACTTTCTAGAAGTCTTCTTTACTGTCCGCTGCGCCCGGAACTTTTTTCTTCCCTGAGAATCAATGTGTTTCTATTCCATGGACTGTCTTGTAGACTCAGTGGCAATTCCTATGGTTTAGTGAATAACGGGCTGTACTTCGTCATCGTAATAAAATATTTCGAACTACAGTCACGCTATTACTGTCTCTAATTGTCTAATCCCCTTGTATGAACGCTCTTATATCTCAAGCCATATGTTGAATAGTACCACTGCTGTTCTTCTACAAGGAATGTTTCGGCATTGAATAACCCACGAACGTTGATATCATATTGAACAAAGAAACCAAACCAGGCTCGTAATAGTAAACCCATGTTTAGCCTATTTGTAAAGGTGTATTAAACTAAAACATAATTCTCCGTACATATCACAGTTTCTTTTGCAAATTTCACATTATTTGCACTTCTCAGCCACCAAAAATATCATCACTTAAAGCACTCTGTTTGACTTGCTGCCTTTAGAAAATCTTTCTCTGAAATTAGAATAGTATTTGCAATTAACTATTTCAAAACAATGCAGAGTTTACATTTAAACAAGAAATTCGGAAAAAAACAACATTTATCTTATTTTACTTTTAAAAAAATAGACGGTGCTTATTTATTGAATGGGTCTTGTAGATACATAAATACATCCATGCAAACATACATGAAAACATTGAACCTATAAATTCCTTGACTTTTTGCTCTCTTTACACCTGTCTACATCAAAAGATAGAAATTGAAAATACACTCTCCATTTCGATTGAGCAAACAATAATAAAAAGTGAACAAAGGGAAGAAATATCCGAAATTCGACAGGAGGCGGCTGAACACTCGCCTTTAATCGCTTTGTGTATGTAAATCAGTTGGCAATCAGTTATCACCTAATAATACCCACGTCCGATCTGCGGGGTGTCTAGACACTGTAAATTACTGACCGGTCAGTTGTTGAGGTTACTGGTCAATAAGAAATTTGTCATTTAATCACACGTCATTGGTCAAACTTTTCTGGTACATGTCCAGTCTTGTCTTGTACAATGCTCTCTTTAACTAGGGTCATATCCGCTTGCGAGATATGGAGCAATGCTAAACCTATCTACTGTTCTTAGTGCTATAGGTATTTCTTCATATAATTCAGTATTCTAAATAATTTTTCAAAAGAATTATTATGATTATTATTGTTTAGAAGAAATCAACAACATCAACAACAACCAGAAGAAAAAGAACAAGAATTAAAAAGAGAAAAAGCAGAAACTGTCAGATAGAAGTAGTGATAATAATACTAAACTTGACATTTTTATAATTATTACTATTATGTTCTTATCAGTTCTCTTTTGGTTAACTCTATCCATTTTGAGTCTTCAGTTCGGGATTGGATAAATATTTTTATTTCAATATCTCAAAGGATTTTCTGTCTCATTCTTCATGGCAGATTCTGATTGGTGCATATATCACTAGTCCGTATGGTCAAAGTTTAGACACTTGCACAGTTTCTAGAGGAGAACCTTACCCACCCATTAAGTTGTATTTACTTTTATACTCCTTCTCTCTCTCTCAATAAGTGTATTTGCACCTTATATGATTTAATATTTCTCCCTTCACTATCTCTCTCTCTCTCTCTCTCTCTCTCTCACTCTCTCTCTCTTTACCATAAAACCTACACTTCGTATTCTCCTAAGTTTTATCGGTTATAGCCTTTGCATAACAGGTTTTTATTGCATTATTCTGTGTGCCTATTATTAACGATTATGCTTCTTTTTTTAGATTTCCGTTGCGTAATGATGTCTATGTCATCTCCTCGGGCGAAATTTCCTTAGTTTTTCTTCAAAAGTGTCCATGTACTTGCTTTTCTTCTTCTTTTGACTTCCTTGATTTAAAAATTGATGTTTCTCAGTTTTTTCCTGTTGTTATTTGTGTTTTTGCTCTTGGTTTCATTTTTTGTATGTTTTTGAGTTGCAGAATTGCCGCATCAACACATTCCTTAATTCTGGGGAGTCATCTTTCTTTTCTTGTAACATATAGATGAGAAGCCTTGTGAAATATTACAAGTTTTCCCGTCATTTTGGCGATGTTTCTAGGTTCTTCTCTTTTCAAGTTTAATAAATAGCCAAGGTATCTTAACTGTGAAACTGGTCACGAATGTAATCCTTTGATTAGGTTCCTGCTACTGACTTCGGTTTTCAGTATTTTTGGAGTTTTTTTTTGGCGAATCTCTATCCTCCTTTGCAATTTTAGAAGCGCATCCTTGTAAAAGACTCAATAATATCCAGTGGAAGATGTCTATTTGCAATTTATCTAGTGTTTTGCGTTTTCCTTGAATACTTGCTTGTAGGTTTTGAATATTTTCAAAATGCTTTCAAAACATTCGATAAATACATATGGTTGTGGATTGACGTTATACACTTTCACATTTTCGACATGTAGTTGCCCAACTTGGTTCTTTTTTTAGGTGGAATTATCATTCTGGGTCAGTGTAGAGTTTGCTTTCGTCATCAATATGAAAATCTTCGCCTCTTGGAGGTATTTGCACAAATGATGCGCTAATCTGTCCCGAATCGACGTGAATCGTTTAAAATAAAACCCATGAATTCCATCAGTGTCTTCGACTAGGCAATTTTCTTGTGCTTTACACTAAAGGATTCAAGATTTATTTCTACTTTAGGACTTTTTTTTTATTCGTATGTAGATCAAACATTCAGATTTTTCATTGACTACTTTCTGTCCCTATAGTTTTCTCTAATATTTTTTTTATTTTGACTGCGTTTGATCAATCAATTTTTCCCGCTTATTTGTTATTGAATCTATTTTCATTGTTTTACTATGTCCTAATTATAATATATAGTTGTATCTCATGTTGGTAACCTTTGAGTTTATATTTCTGAGACTGTTTATTTTTATTTCTTTTTTCTAGTTTGATTCTCTTTATTCGCTGCCTTTTCTCCTTGCGATTTTTCACACCAAGTCCAATTGACAGCAAATAATCGCAGGTCTTCTGGACCATTCTAAGTATACAAGCTGATATTGAAGTCCTGTGGTCTTTATGATCTCAATTCTTTTTCTGACCAACAAATCTTCCTCAGTTTTTCCAGACCCCTTTGAGTACAGTTTCAAATACACCAACTACAAAGTCACCTTCATCTTTCAACAGCTTCTTCAGATTTCAACTAAGATCCAGATATTTAGCTTTCTTTTCGATTTTTTTATTTTCACTCACTGGTCCGTTGGACGGGTAAAATCCACCAGATAACAGGTTCATTTCTTATTATTGTTAGGATTGGTCTTCTGGTCGGTTTTGGGTGATCTGTTTTCGTTTTTCTCAAAAGCTCAGAGATTTTTATGTGTCTCATTTTCTAAAACAGCTTCTGATTTGTCCATACATCATCTGTCAGCATGTTCAATTATTATTATTATTATTATAATGATTATTATTATTATTATTATTATTATTATTTGAAGTGCCAATCATCAGACCGCACCGTAGTAATAATGGTGATGATGGTAACAGTGTTTTTGTATTTTATCATCCCTTCAATTTGGAATGCGTATCAATTGATATTCATTACCGAAAAATAGAAAACAATATGAAAAAAATAGAGTACATAACTGCTTTTATCGCTGTAGTATTGTGGCTAATAAGCTAGTGTCATTGACTATTACAGCTAATGTGAATTTGCACCGCAATATTCCCAATGATTATGACCTTGTTCCAGACTAAACTCACACCCTTTCTAACAGAATGCAGCACCAAATTCGAGCGACACAAAAAATATCTAATGCCATTTATGTTCTGATTGAAATGAAATAGCAAAATCATAAAAGTGATTGTTGCAAATAAACTGTGCTATTAAAGTTTTCAATGGTATACATTGCAAAATAAGTTTATTGCTAAGTAAAGTTGGCGACCTTATTTGAGTGTAAACCGAAGGTTCCCTTTTTCTATAGTTACTACACCCGATGTGAAAGGGAGCGATCTATTCCATTCTCTAAATTGCTCCACTTTACCATTACAATGTCCAGGAAGGTATCATCAAGTACCACTTTTTAAATTATTGGCATGACTCCTGGGATTGAACCGTAGTCTCCCAGGGCATTGGGGAACACTGTACTCATAAAGCCAATTTAAATTTTATCGATAACTGACATTGATTCTAAGAAATATTATCGTAATTTACCAAATGCCTATCAATCCTCCATTTTTGGCTTGGTTTCAGCAAAATTTTCTGGAGTAGTAAGAGTTATATCTAAATGTCGTTAAAACCTGTAAATCTGACTCAGATTGTTTTATAAATGGGATCTATCTTCGACATTCTTGCTGTAAAAGGTTTCCGTCTCACAGCGATTTTCAACTCTCTTGGTAATCGTTGCAAGATGTTGGTAGTATTCTCTCTCCCTACACACATTAATTTCCTCTCTGTCACAGCCAGGTGTTGAGCAGTGAAAAGGCAATTTATTTTATGTTAACGATTTCCAGGCCTAAAATGCAATGCTTAGAAACTCAGTTTCGAAATATTTAGGTTACCACTATCCCTCTATGTCAGGAAATGATAAAAGGAAATATTTATTGAAAATATTAATTAATTTTTAG
Source organism: Sepioteuthis lessoniana (assembly GCA_963585895.1). Taxonomy (NCBI): domain Eukaryota; kingdom Metazoa; phylum Mollusca; class Cephalopoda; order Myopsida; family Loliginidae; genus Sepioteuthis; species Sepioteuthis lessoniana. The sequence goes on from OY757918.1 coordinate 112,213,991, forward strand.
ACGTTTTCTGATACCTCCGAACGAAACCAAAACTATCTTCTGTTGTCTACATTTCGTGTAAACAAAACATAAGGACGTAGTAACTAAAATGTAAAGATATATATAAGTAAAGTTAGCGACAAAAGTCCAGGGTGAACCTGAAGACTCCCTTTTCGATAGCTACTACACCAAGGTGTAGGGTAGGGCACTACTACTTTCCTTGGATTTCTCCACTTTACCCTTGATCAATACCTTTGATCCTAATGCTGAGTGTTAAGCAAGGAGGCATCAAGTACCATTTTTTGAGTCTTTGGTATGACTTGACCTGAACCCAGGTTTCCTGGGTCATTAGGCGAACACTTTAACCATTATGCCAATGTCGTTGGGTACAGACACTTTGAAATATATTATCCTAAACTTTAATAAACTCTGTATCCTTTATTTCTCATAAGAACCATCTTGCAAGCCGTATGTAATATGGCTAAGTATTGCTTGCTATAATTATATCAAAATTCTGTTTTTGAAAAATACGTATATATAAACTTGATGCAAAAGCTCATGGCAAAATCTTTCATGAGGAAAACTCACAAGAGTCTTTCTTGTTTATTCAACTTAGTTTTGTTTATTCGTTTGATTTACTAAATATAGAGTTAAAAAAACATTACAATAGTTTAATGTATTCTTCAAAAGGTATATTTGAAAGACTTCAAAAGGTATATTTGAAAGACTTCAAAATGTATATTTGAAAGACTTCAAAATGTATATTTGAAAGACTTCACTTTTAAGTGACCCATACCAAATGAGTTAAGCAACTTTACTACCATCATACAAAAACTATAAAACTACAAATACATCTTCTTTAACATTTGTTATTACTTTCCTTAGGCTAATCGAAGCAAATCTGTTTGTTATTGATTAGAAGCGTGGTAATCATTCCCATTGTTCTATGTGTTCAATTCATATCACCACGAAAAAAGAGAAGATAAATACACTTTATAAGCAGAAAAAATTCATAGCAAAATATTAGGTCGGACACAATTACCTTCAAAATGATTAGAATTCCTAATTTGGTCGTCAGACGAAACAAAAGAGGGGAAAATAAACAATCATCTTAAAAAAAGAAATGTTTGAAAACTTGGCAACATGAATGAATGGTCTTTATAAACTAAATGATTGCATTAAGATTATTCATCACAAAATACACATTTCTTCTTCTTCTTCTTCTTCTTCTTCTTCTTCTTCTTCTTCTTCTTCTTCTTCTTCTTCTTCTTCTTCTTTTGTAGGATACAGAGTACAGTTTGTATCGGAAATTATTTTAGATTTAGAGAATAACACAGAATTTCGAAAAATTAGGGTTTGCATAAACAATTATTTGACTTCGTTTTCTTAAAAATGATTCAATGATTTTTTTTTACCAATATCTCTATATATTTTTTAAAATTCTTATATATTATCGAATTTATTAACAATAACCTACAGCACTTCTCAACGTTTTTTGTTGGCTTGTTTTTTGTTTTATTTTTATTTTATGCTTTGGAGGGGAATTGTTACTCTTTCTATTTTTTCCTTTTGCTTTTTCATTAAAATTTTTTTTTTTCAGTAAATTTTTTTTAAAAGATTTAAAGTTTATGATGGATAAGGCATGGGCAACCTTTTTCGAGAAGCAATCTGCAAGAGGAGGCAGATCTCATCATCAGGCTGGCTGCACTATTCTAAAAAATTCAAAATAATTTTACAGAGAATTTTTAAATTTTTTTATTAATTGCAAACTTTTAGTCCTCATCTTGGAAGTTTTTTTTTTGTTGTTTCTTCTCATTACATTTCGGCCAAATTTCACCTCTGACCTTCTTCAGGTGATTAACCACGACCTCGGATAGGAATGCTGAGTCTTATAACCGTATCCCCAGTAATTACTGCCTTCCATATTTGTTGTCTATCGCACCACGTTTTTGACAAAGTAAACCTCTGGCCGGCTTGGGTAGGAATTGAAACCTCTATCTTCTGATAATGCTCACCTGGAACCGTAGAGACTCACCGCCTCTATCCGCTGCGCCTTTGGAGTCTGGTTTAAAAAATTCACATCTATCCACAACCGACAGGCTTGTGAACTGTGTAGGTGCGTAGAAGAAACATATACACCCAAATGGATGTCAAAGAGAAAGACCACCCTGATTCTAAAGACCCGCGAAAATGAACCGTCGCAAGTAGCTATAGACCCATGACGTGTCGACCTACCAAACAGATTATGGGGGAAATATATTATTCTCTAGTAAGCTATGAACTGTTTCACGAAGAACAAAAAAAGATGCCACGAAAAATGATGACGAACAGGTATTCGACTGAACATTAATCAGCATATTCTCAAGGAAAGTAAGAAAAAACATAAGAATGTAGCCATGGCATGAATTGACTACAAAATGGACTACGATATGGTTGCGCAAAACGGCATAATGGGCTTTCTAAAAATGTACAAGATATCCAGCAAAGTGATAAAATTCATGACGGAAAACATGAAAAACTGGAAAATGGAATTGACTGCCGGATGAAGAAGCTTAGCTTAAGTGAAAATCAAGAGAGGTATCTTCCAGGAAAATGCATTTTCCCCACTACTTTTTTAATAGAAATGATGTTACTCAGTCACATATTTAGAAAATGCACAGGGAGTTACATATTTACTAAATAGCAAAAAAAAATAACAACCTAATGTACATGGATGACATCAAGCTGTTTGCAAAAAAAGGGGAAAAAATGGAAACTCTAATGCGAACAAGGGCAATATACGGTCAAGATATAAAAATATCCCATCCTAATAATGAGAAGCGGAAAAATACAAATAACAGAAGGAATAGAAGAATCAAAAAAGAATCAGAACTCTAGGAGAAAAGGAAACCCACGAGAATTTGGAGAAATTGGAAGCGGACACAATCAAACAAGTGGAGATGAAATAAAAAATAAGAATAGAGTATATCAGATGAACGAAAAAACCTCTCGAAACAAACTCTGCAGCAAGAACCTCATCAAAGGGATAAACACATGGACTGTTCCCCTTGTAAGTTTCTCAAGACCATTCTTGAAATGGACGAGAGAAGAACAAATGAACAAGAGGTCAAGAAAACTAACAACGAAGCACAAGGCCTTACATCCAAAATATGATATAGACAGATAATATGTTCAAGAAAAGAAAGGGGAGGATAACACTGAAGATAGCGTGGATGCATCAATACGAGGAGTCGAAGAATACATAAAAAGATAAAAGAATACTAATTACATCGACCAGAAACAGCACAGATAACACAATGGTCATCAGAACAACAATGACTATGAAACAGAAATGGGGAGAAAAATAACTGTATGGATATGTCCAGTGACAAAGTGACAAAATCTCACACAAAAAGACCGAGACACGGTTAAGGAATAGACACTTTAAAAGAAATTAAATCTCTTTAAAAGCAGCATAAAACAACACCATAAGAACTATGTTAAACCAAAAATAGATAGGATGCAACAGAAAGGCTAGTTCATTTTATTAGGTGATAAAAACAAAACGATAAATAACATAATAAATGAATATAGTAACTGGCGCAAAAATCTTACAGGACTAAACACGACTTTGTGGAGAAGTAAATCCCTAGAGAATTTTGCAAGAAATTAAAATTTGACCAGTCTACGAAATGGTAAATGCTCAAACCAGAACTCTTCCTGGAGAATGAGACAGATACAATTCTCTGGGATTTGGAAATGCAAACAGATCACATAATATCGGCTTGAATACGAGATCACGTGATAATAAACAAAAACAAGAATCAGCCAATTAATGGACCTAACCTTCTCGGTGGACCATGGAAGGAAAAGCAAAGAAATCTAAAACAGAGACAAGTACAAAGACTAGAGAACTAAAAAGCAATGGAACGTAAAGGTGACATTGATGGCAACTGTAATTGGTGAACTTGGAACGATCCCCAAAAACTTGGTAAGGGGGCTCGAGGTATTGGAAATCGGATGTGGATCAGAGACCAATCAAACTACAGCAGCAGTGAGGTTGGCCTGAGTCCAGGAGACCTGAGGACACTTACTGTGTCTCAAACTCCAGTAAAAAAACCGTCACCTCCAACAGGTGTAAAAAATCGTTATAATAATAATAATAATAATAATAATAATAATAATAATAATAATAATAATAATAATAATAATAATCCGTATTTCAAATTCTGTCATTTTTAAAGTTGAAAACAGAACAATTTGTCAACCTGGTCTCACTATGGCGTAATGAGAAATCATGGTAACCCGAGTCATCTACGCTATTGAAGAACTCCTCATGTTGCTATAATAACCGATTTATATATATATATATATATATATATATATATATATATATATATATATATATGTATTACCCAGTTGTACATATTTTTGACAAAATCTTTTCGGTTTCATTCTTCTTTACTGAGACATGGAATCGAGAGATTCAGATTTAAGGTTGCAGTTTACGAATATGTATCGTAATCAAAAATTTGGGAGGCTTTTGTCATTGAAAATTTACTCACCCAAGGACGATGCATTATCATAAAATTTCCATTTTTACATACACTTATGTTCTACTTAGTTTTATTACCAAAACTGAAATAGTAATTTTTTTATGTGTTTATATCGCAAAATAAAGAATTTGTTGTAAGTAAAACTATGGATAAAATATCATAAAATATACTTTTAACTTTACTTTTTAGAATTAGTGTTGCGTGACGCATAAAAATCTTCTGATGACTTAAGTTCAGGTATCTTTTTTATCCTTGCGGGTAGAAAAAAAAAAAAAAAAAAAAAACAGAGAAAGTAGAATCAGGTGAAAACACCTTCTTGATTATTTGAACCCATAAAACCAATTATTATCCATCTTGTTTTACTTAGCGATGGAATGGACGTCGCCAAGTATTAACTTTTTGCTTGTAAATGTCACGATAGAGAAAAAAAAAACAAGTATCATCTCGAAATCATCTCGTGAATCATGTAGCTAATCAACCAACTGTTATCTTTGGATCTGTTGCTAAGACCAAAGTATTCGGGCATTCTCTGTATACTTACTAAGAGGGAAAAATCACAGAATAGGAACAGACCGTCAACAGTTGACGAGATTTAAAAAATATACCTGAATGTTTAGTTCTATTTAATATTCAATGAACATCTTAACAGATTTACGAAATTTGCATAAATACATAGTCAGATAGAAATTTGCATAATTAAATAGTCATATAGAAATTGAATATAAAAGTGACTGGTTGATTTTTGAAACAGTCTATCAATTCTAATTGGATTGCTTTCTTCTTCTTCTTCTTCTTCTTCTTCTTCTTCTTCTTCTTCTTCTTCTTCTTCTTCTTCTTCTTCTTTTCTGCGTAAAAGTTCGTTTTCTTTTCAAACATTAAAACTGCCATAATAAAAACCTTAGTTTGCAAATACTTACAAATATTTGTAAAATTATGAAAGAAAACTAGATAAAAAAAAGGAAATCATATCTATAACTGTAAAGTGTGTTAATTGCTGTGAATTTTCATAGCAGAAAATATTTTTTAATCAGTTTTTCTTGCTTTCTTTATTCCTTGTTTGGTTTTTTAATCTTTTCTTTCTCCTTTTATTTTAGCTTATTTTACTTATTCTACTTTCTTTTTCCTATTTTCCTTCTAAATTTTCTTTTTGTCTTTTTTTTAATTTCATTTCTTTCGTTTTGTATAAATAAACGGAAATTATCCCTGAATATCACTCAGTCGGCTGTGAGAGGCTATTGAATTATAATATCTCAATGTGTAGACGTCGTATTCTTCAAGACAATGCAAAAATACATTCTTCACGTTTTTGGTCATATTTTTTCAAAGAATCATATTATACGGCTATATCAGCTCTTCTACTGTCGAAAAGGGAGGGGTCCTCGAGGTGTGGTGGTTAAAGCTGGATTGCGGAATGGTTATGAGTTCGAAATCCAATCATGCTAATACGTTCACCTTCTGACAAATACCTTTTGGAAAGGTATGAATCCCCTTATCCTACAAATGGCTTTGGCATGAAATAACCCACAAATATTGATATGCCATTAAAAAGAAAAAACAATCTATTGGAATTGTCAGTGGATAAGATTAAGGAAAATACAGCTAAGCCGCTGATGGCTATTCTGATAAAGGATTTTAAAATGTGGAAGGAATGCTAAAATAATAGTTTGAGGGTCAACAGGATTAGTGCTGTTGTCCGAGGTTTGCTATTTTCCCTGAATATTTTGTTTCTCTATGAGTTTCAGATGAAATTTCTAAATATAATATAATGAAAATTTTTCATCTTTGAGATTCGGATAGAAATAGGAAATTTTTCCTTCAATAAATTTTATCAAAATTCAGAGAAACAATTTCCTTTTGATATATTTGAACCTGCCGGATACTAGATTCAATTTTTTTTTTTCCAAAATTCTTTCGTCCTCTTTCTCACTTCCCTTCTATCTCTGTCTATCTGTCTACCTCAACCCTTATAGTCTATCCCTTTCATCAATAAGACTTATCATAAACTACAGAGCAATTAATTCACTACAACAACCCAAAATAACAAAGAGAAAATCAATTCCGTGACAAAAAATGAAGATATAGTAAAACAAAAATCTATTCATATTTCTTTGTTTTGACATTTTTCTTTCGATTTAGTTCCCCTATTGGTGCCGCCAATACACATTTGTCGTACAATTCTTTCAATATTCTATCTCCTGGAAACCATTTTTATTTCTCAATTTCAGTTGAATTATTTCTTCTCCATATCTCCATATAATTCTCCCTATCATTGTCCCTCTCTCTATTTTTTTCACTAAATTTGATTCTTTTCTGCTTCTCTTTCAATAATTCTTTTACTGCTTTCAAATGTCCCATGCTCTTTGATTTAATAATATTTTAACTCTCTTTTCTTCTCTATAATTTTCATCTTCAAATCATATTTTCCCTTTTTTCCAGCTCCTTTTTAATCCACCTTTTGGCCCATCTCGCAATTTTTCGTTTATAATCAATATTTTCCTTTTGCCATTTTTCTTCAACTTTTTCATTTTCACCGAGCATTTTTCTTTCTCGCGGCCGTTTTCATCATTTCTTTCTCTTAGTTTAACGATTCTCCCTTAATTTGTCAACTCTCTTCCTCTTCTTATACCTCTCTCCCCCACTCTCTCTCTCTCTCTCTCTCTCTCTCTCTATATATATATATATATATATATATATATATACATATCTTCACTTTTTCATCCATACCCTGTATTTTTCCTTCTCTTTCTTTCTATTCAGTTCTTTCGTTTTTTCATCCCAACTCTGTTATTTCGTTTACAATTCTCTCTCTCTCTTTCTCTCTCTCTCTCTCTCTATATATATATATATATATATATATATCGTCTTGTGTCACCATCTGTATACGTACACGGTATTATTCCACTCTCAACCATGCGGCATAAATTTCTCTGTTTCTCTCATTCTTGGAAACACTTATCTCTCCAATGAAATAACTTCTTATTCCATTGCAGAATTTCTCATTTTCTATTTTTTCTTTTTCTTCGTAATCATATTCATCATGTAGGATTAATTTTACCTTTTATTTATCAAATCAATTTTGCATATTCCGTTATTTTTTGCTCTTCTGCTCTTCAACTGTTTTTAATTCACTCGTTTTTTACTTGGCCAATAAAGATCAATTATCAAATTGACAGATCAACAAAGAGGAGAAATCAAGTAGACAGTTCAACAAAGGAGTAATCAGATAGATAGATCAGAAAAGGAGTTATCAAGCAAATAAATGAATAAAGGGAAGTAATCAGCTAAACTGATCAACTCAGAAATGATAAGTTAAACATCAACTGGGAGTAATCAAGTAGACAGATCAACAAAGGAGTAATCAGCTAGACGGATCAAAAAATGAGAAATGAGATTCACACGTATTTTGGCTCAAGCTATGAACAGTTAATTATAACAGTCAAGAAATCGACACCATTAATTAAATATATTCAATCTTGGAAATTGATTTTACTTGAATAAATCAGGTAATTACGTTCATATAAAAAAATGAATATTGTTGCACCATCCAATACACGGAAAAATAGATAGATAGATAGATAGATAGATAGATAGATAGATTATTAGCCATTATATATATATATATATATGTATCAAGGCGTGCCGACACCATGGATTACCTTGGTTCTTTCTCATCATCCGTCCCAGTCGGTCATTGTTCTTGTCAAATCTTCTAAATGGCATTCAGTGTCTGCAAAGAGTTGATGAACGACATATTTTGCTAGTTGACCGACATTGGGACATCTATGTGCAGGATTCCTTATCAGATCGTTGTTTATGAATCCGTCCTTACTTTCCAGTCATGTCCGGAATATCATTAGAGATGAAAGTTGAGTGGCCGTGCAACTGTTGTTTTGTTGCCTACTGCTCCCAAGATTTGTTCAAAAACAGAATTTAATGTTCTAGTGAAGATCTCATTTATCTTTTCTACCTGGCAACGGACTCCACCACTTATACAGCAATGCTTACACGGCTACAGTTTGAAAAAATCCCGTTTTATTTTATCAGATAGATCAGATTTCAATCTGGTCGATTAGCTGTCAACAGTATTCTAAGCCTCTCATATGTGCATGTTGACATCGCTTTTAGTAGATGTGATATTGCTACCAATATATGTGAACGGGTCTACTAATTTCAGAAGCTAACCCTTTAATAAGGATATGGCACCATCTTGATTAAAACCCACAAACTCTGCTTAATCTGAAGTGAAGCAAATAACATTTCCCTACATCATATATTATTTAAAAGTTGTCGCTTTTCGAATTATTATAAATTGATTGAAGTTAATATATATATATATATAAATATATAGTGATGCAAACAGGCCAAGTACTCCTAACATAAATATATCTTATTTTGAGATTTGCGTATTTTTAATTATTGGTCATATCTTAAATGCTTTACACGATTAACTCGCAAATTTTCTAAAAATTCTATAAAAAACAGTTCAATGGTCGCTACTTTTAATATAAAAGTACAATTATTCAGTTTTTGTTAGCCAAAATCTTTAATATTAATGCTAATATTCTAAAAATCCGGATATTCCTTTACCTTGGGAAAGTATAGTTAAACTTTCTTGAGTGATCAGCACAATCGATGAGCATACGGAATGAAAAAAAAAAGCATGAGTGAACCAACGCGAACAGGAGGGTAAATTTGAAAGAATGCATTGCTATTCTCTGAGCAAAGGTTGTCAAAGAATGTTTGACAGAAAATTTTAATTCATTAAGCAATTTTATAATCTTGTAACTAAGAGTGTTTCAATTTTTCTCAAATGGAGGCTACATGGTATCATCGTAAACATGCTTAAAACTGTATCCATGTAGGTTGTTGTAAAGTTATTTCCCTTTGTAACAGTATGAGATATTCACTTGGGAAAAAATTATGGAGAGTTTGCATTTTTTTATTTAGGAAAATGTAAATGTCATTTTATGAAAATTTAAAATAGATTTATTGACTTTGAAAGAAATTCAAAAGTCAATTTAAAAGATCAGTGAAGGACTAGTTATAACAAAACAAGAAGTAAGCAAACTTGGGTTTTTTTCAGTGCATTGAGCCATTTTTAAATCATGACATCCCGGATTAACTCTTGCCCAACTGTTAGGTTTAACAGGTCAAATCTTGGGATAGATTAATCAGATCTTAGATTTTGTTTTTGTTAATACAAAAAGAGATTCTAAGGCCAATATTTAATGAAACCCACATATTGTAGTTTGATTGGATGTCTAATTAAAATCAATTACATAGAAGGGAGACACTTCCCACAGAGGTTGACTAGCAAATTTAATAGGCTGACCAGTTAAAAGTAGTAGAAGAATACGAAATGATCTGTAGTTGGTTAGCGAATTGGAATTATTTGTTCCCAGGGAAATCCTCTTTAAAAATACGTTTTTAGGGTTAGAAAAGAGAAGCTATCTGTACCGAAGACAGGAGGATAAGAAAAGAAATGTCTGCAAGAACTAAAGCCTCTCCAGTGAATGTCTCACCTTCCGAAAAATTGAGTAACTTCTAAAGACTGCACCAACCAGATGCCTCAATTGTCTGTTTCTCAAACACAACAAAAGTGACACAATTTACATATATATATATATATATATAGTGGGATGAAATAAATATTCGTACACATGGAAATGTTTTTTTTTTAACATTCAAACATACCCTGAACAAAATGTTTATATACATTTACTGTATAAGGATATATTCTAATATGTGTATATAAAGTTAGGTTACAATTAATTTTACAGAAATTAATGACATTTATTCATTTTCATCAGTGAAAAAAGTAATCGTAAATTTTAAAAAATAACATATTATCCTCATTTAATACTTTGTCGAACAACCTTTATTCACTTCAACAGCCCCTATTCTCTTCCTGAAGTTCTCAATTAATTTCTTGCAATAATTAGTAGGTATTTTGTGCCATTCTTCCTGGCATATTGTTTAAATTAATACAATGTTGAAATTATGTGTTATTTGAAAGGAAATAAATTGACTTCATTTTGACAATAGTTTTATTATTCTAAGAATACTATTGAAAATCTTATCCATCAATCAGCACTGGTGCACAATCGTGTGGGGGGTGCGCGCACGCGCACGCGTGCATGCGTTGTTGTCAGAGATATTTTACTGTTACAAGTACCATGAGGCATCGTAGTGTTTCTTGCATACTGAACAGATTAGTTCTCCGTTTATGCATTTTTAGTCATGTCATAGATTCTAACTAACATATAATATTGTATGGCACCGTATTAGCAGCTTAGTGTTATTACAGGAGATGGATTGCTGATACTATTTTAACTTGTCATGTCAGCTACTGAGACCATATAACATGATTTGTGTTACTTGATGAGAAAACAGACAACTTCATATTTATTGTGGGAGACATTTACACAAATGAGAAAATATAGTAAAGTGATAAATTCAATATATGTCATTCAATGGAAATCAAAACCCAAAAGGATACAGCCTAGTCAGCTGGGCCTGTAGAATACACCAACTCAATCTCTGCCGAGTGGTAAGAGAACCCCACCCACCCACAACGAATGTCCCGGATAGGACATTAAACCATCTGATTGCAAGGCTTCAGCCTAGGAAATATGCAGAATGTGGAATAACCCTTCAATATCATTGCTTCCAGGTCCACACTGACCGGGAGTGGTAGCACTCGATAGGGTTCTATGTATGGGTCAAATAGAACTGTTTGACATTTTAGAAGAGAACTGTTTGATATTTAAACTTTGCGCAAACAAATGAATTTTGCTAAATTGAATTGTTTGAAATAGAACTGTTTGATCACTTAACTGTATGTAAACAAATGACTTATATTTAATTGAATTATTGGTATTACATAACAATACTTGGAACCATTTGAATGTGTGCAAATGAATGATGTTAAATTAAATTAGTGTTAAATATCGATAACCACTTCCGAAGTCTTTGAATAAACGCTATATTTAATGTTCTTTTATTTGTTATTAATTGTTATTTTATCTAGACGCCAAATGAAAAGATGGAAAGATGTGTGTATATTTCCTGGGGATTGCTTTTTTTATGTTCGAACAAGTGCATGTTCTATTGGATATCCGTGATAAAATTGAAAAAAATTATTAAATGCACCCTAATATTCGACAACGCACTCAACTTTTCACATATTAATAAGTAGTATGTTGTTGGGCTATGGAAAAGAATACGTAAGTAATTTTGTAGGAATTCGTTAGATGAATTGAAGAGCTACACGAATTGATATGCCATAAAACCCAACCAACCAACCAACCATTAGAAAAAGTATTTTCGCTATGATATTTTTTCTTACAAAAAGATGATGAGAAAATGAAATAAAAATTGCAGTTTTTATTACAATAATCATTATCCTTATTTGAACTCTAAAACAAATAATACGAAATCATAAAGAAAAGAAAATCTTTTATATGAAACTAGAAAAATAAATGAAAAATCCCAGTATAGCAATATTAGCAGTAAAAGTTTTATCTCAGTGATTTAAACAAAATAATTGCATAATTGACTTCGGATTAGTTTGTTTGCTATTACAGACTCAATAACTTTTGTGCAGAAATAAACGCATCAATAATATATGCAATTAACACGTGATTCTTGAAGTCATGCGCAGGATATAAATATTGGAAACTCTCTTTAAAATTTTATTAATCCAATATATATATATATAAGTCTTCGCCTATGGTCCGGGAGACCTGGGTTCAATCCCAGCTCGCCTCATACCAAAGTACTTTATACCTCCTTGCTTAACACTCAGCAATATAAGGTGCGTATCGATGGTAAAGTGGAGCAATCCAGGGAAAGGAATACCGCCCTCCCCTACACCTCGATGAAGTAGCTATTGAAAAGGGAGCTTTCTTGTCGCCCTCGACAACGGTCACCCAATTTACATATATATGCTGAGTACTGAATTAATAAATTAATAAATGATTCCAAATTATATTATTCACACACACACACACATACACACACACACACATATATATATATATATATATATATATATATATATATATATATATATATATATATATATGACGATTTTTCAACCTCTATCCACATTTTCAGGGAGAGATCCTTTTTGTATCTTAATTGTGTGATAGAAACCATTGTTACTGACTTATCAACTCGTAGACTAACGCTTTAAAAACTGCAATATAGCTACATAACAAGAAACTTATTTGTTTTTTTAACGTTTGCCTTAATTCAATTAATAGAAAACGTCCAAAGAAAGATAACCTTCAACCAATTCAGAAATGAAATGACCTTTCCTTTGCTTCCTTTCTGTAAAAGAAAGTGTAATATGGAAGGTCAGTTTGCTGGGTTTTCATTTGCTTGTTTTTTCAGAACATTTCCTTTTACAACCATAGATGAATGGGAGTATAAAATCTTTTGGTTCAGAGATTTCTAGATCACAAAAATTGTTGTTTTTTTTTTTTTTTTCGAGAATACTTCCTGAAAAACGTCGAATGATCAAAGAGTATCATCTCATAAAAGAATCAGGAAAACAGATTGATTTTAAGTTATGTTCGCAGAAGTAATTAACATGAAAATTCTATAATTGTAATTAGTAGGCTATTCCATATAAAAAGCCAGTTTATTCAAAAGTAAAGCAAATCTTTTTTTAAATATTAAGTAAAAAGTTTCGTTTCATATATTTATATATACGGTGGGATGAAATAAATATTCGTACATATGTAATTTTTTAAATCTTTTAAACATAACCTAAACAAATATTTTTTAATACATTTATGTATAAGGATATATTCTATTAATATGTGTATATAAACTTAGGTTACAATTAATTTTACAGAAATTAATTCTATTCCTGTAGTTCTCTTCCTGTAGTTCTCAATTATTTTCTCACAATAATTAGTAGGTATTTTGTACCATTTTTCCTGGCCTATTATCTTCAGATTATTGATGTTTGTTGGTGCTTTTTTTCGAATTTGAATTTTCAAAAATCGCCACAAGTTCCCAGTTGGATTCAAATCCGGAGATTGACTTGGCCATTATAAAACATGAACATTATTTTCAGACAACCAGTTCTTCGTAAATTTAGCTGTATGCTTGTGATCATTATCCTGCTGGAAAATATAATCAGAAGGTAGCTCAAGACTCAACAGAAGACATCAAATTTTCTTGCAAGATCTGCTTATCCTTTTGGGCATTTATTTTACCGTCTATTACTGATATTTTTCCCCCACCTTTTGCAGAAAAACATCCTCAAATCATTATACTGCCACCTCCAAATTTGACAGTTAATACCGTGTTCTTTCCTCCACACATGATTTCAATTGTACTTTCATCTGTCCATAATATTCTTCACCAAAACTAATTTCCCTTTTCTTTATGTTGTCTTACGAATTTAAAACTAGCATCTCTAAGTCGTTTCATTCGGGAAGGAATTTTCTTTGGTCTTCGTGACTTTAGACCATTCCTCAGCATTTCATTATTTATTGTTCGTTTGGTTACACTATATCCTGATAAACGCAAATCTTCCTGCAGTTCTTCACGCGTAACCATTGGATTTTGGTTAATCAAACGTCGTAGTTTTCTTGATAATCCAGGAGAAATGTTGCTTGGAGCACCTATTCTTGTAACGTCTTTTAAACTTTGCAATGAATTAACTTATCGTAGTAAAAGGAATATTCAGGTTGCTTGAGATATTTCTATAACTTTATTCATCTTCCCAAAGCTTAACAATCATTGCTTTTTTTTTTAATTACTCAATTCCTTCCCTCTTGCCATGACCAGAAGCTTCTCGTACGACAAGCAATTGCTGGAAGTTCCGGTTAGGATTGTAAGAATAAATATAGTTACTGATAACATTATTGAAACATTGTAGAAGGCTAACTATGTAGAAGGCTAACTATGTAGAAGACTAACTATGGGTAGTGATAGCATTATTGAAACAATCTAGAAAAATATTGGCACAATGTTCTACTGTACAACTACTTTTTTCACTCATGAAAATGAATAAATGGCATTGATTTCTTTTTAAGTTTATATACACATATTTGTACTTTATATCCTTATACAGTAAATGTAAATAAAAATTTTGTTCAGCCTATGTTTAAAAGAAAAGAAAACATTTATATGTCAGAATATTTATTTCACCCCACTATATATATATATATATATATATATATATATATATATATATATATATATATATATTTGTTACACCATTTTATTTCAATAAATAGTTGTTAATTGTTAACGAAGAATTTTTCTTGCCTTGGAGTTGCCAACACCCAGGCAACTTGTTCTAGCAAACCTCACTAATCGCCAAAAGTTGCGGATAGATTGTATCATCTCCCATCAGTGGATATTTTAAACGTAACGTGGGCACTGGGGGACTTGATAAACTATCTAACTGGAAATACATGGGATAGTCAGGGAAATAAAGCCACAATCAATTACCTTGACCAGCATAGGACCAAATTCCTTTTTTATGTAGTATGCAAAAAATTAGAGACTGCATTAGACTGAATTATTTGGCCATCTCCTACTTATAAAAATACACGGATAGATTAACAGAAAGTGTATCATTTGCATAGTATTAACAACAGTGTAGATGTAATAATACTGATGTTGGATTCAGACATTATTTAACACCGTTCAACCACGAAATTACGGTTTGGTTCAGAAATATGGGCACTCTCCCTCTGTCGTGAAAACTATAGATTTTCTCGAAAAATAGTCGCAAGAATATACAATGAATTGTTTGAATTTGAGACAGATATCAACGGTAGATGAAAGTTATTAGTGGGTACAGATGAGGCAAGAATGATACCGTCAATGCTTTTCATGGATTATAGAATATTACATTAAATCACATCGCAGTTCAATTCTGATGACACTTATATCATCACTTAATTTACTATAAAACTTACATGATACGTATTAAGGTATTGTACTCTTCGTTTAATAAAAATTCAGAGCATCGACTAATTATACCTCATTTTTAGTTGAGAACATTGCTTTTGAACAACTGGACAAATGGGAAATATTTCAGACTGTTTCGAGGTGACAGTCGAGTTCATATTCGAGTTTATGAGGGTATAGCTCCAGTCTTTCATTTGTGTTTTGTACAACCTAATGATAATGGGTCTACGATCACAAGCTGGAATATCTATTGACTGGTGTCGCATTTACATATCTTGCGGTAGCATTTTTGTGCCTCTCTATGCTTCTCATGCTTTTCATTATCAATAATTTTTCCCAGCAAAGTAAAAAAAAATTGTGTGAATAGTTGACATTAATCTTGTTCCAGGGGCAATTAGTGATTTTCTTTTACACTAAAGATCTCTACATATAAGCTCTATTGAACATGCTTAGGGTGTATTGAAGACCTAACTAAATTCCATGTAGCCATACCAAACAAGCACAAACTAGTTATGAACAACCATGGACTGTCTTTAGATAGATTTACCTATGCAAATACTACAGTACTTTGTAAACTTCAAATCACATCGTGTAGCCGTTGATATTCAACCGAAGGGAAAACTCGAACTTAATTTCTTGTTTTTTTTTTTCTGATTTTATGCTTTCAGTATCGACACATCGACACACGGCTAACTAAAGCATGGACAGCTATCGATAGGCTCTCGATCATATGGAAATCAGACCTGACCGATAAAATGAAACGCAATTTCTTCCAGGCAGCGGTGGTATCGATACTGCTATATGGATGTACTACTTGGACGCTAACTAAACGGCTGAAGAAGAAGCTAGACGGCAATTAGACAAGAATGCTGCGAGCAGTCTTGAACATGTCCTGGCGGCAACACCCCACAAGGCACCAACTATACAGCCAACTGCCTCCCGTCACGAAATCTATACAAATTCGACGA
Source organism: Sepioteuthis lessoniana (assembly GCA_963585895.1). Lineage (NCBI taxonomy): Eukaryota > Metazoa > Mollusca > Cephalopoda > Myopsida > Loliginidae > Sepioteuthis > Sepioteuthis lessoniana. The sequence goes on from OY757918.1 coordinate 112,230,414, forward strand.
ACCAGACACGCAGGACACTATTGGAGAAGCAAGGACGAACTCATCAGTGATGCACTCCTATGGACCCCCACATATGGCCAAGCAAAAGCAGGACGACCAGCTCGAACATACATACAGCAGCTATGTGAGGATACGGGATGTAGCCCTGAAGACCTGCCAGAAGCGATGAATGATAGGGCGAAGTGGCGAGAGAGGGTCAGGAATATCCGTGCTAGCAGCACGATATGATGATGATGATGATGATGATGATGATGATGATATATACATTGATTGTGAGATAGACAGAGAAAGCTTGCATGCATGCTTACACATACGTTCATCCTTGAGAGCCTCAGTAGAAATCACAGATAATAAGTTTGTTTAACAGACTTTTATTAGTGCAGTGAATTCGATGTTCAGTAAGAGTTTCAAAATTTTCCGCAATATAAGACTTAAGTAAGGTTGGTAAACAATGGAAGACATATATTCTGATTCTTTCAATATTCAACACTACAATCATTTATATTCAGGTATACTATTTTTACATATTCAGGTAGGCTATATTTTATATTGCATCTATTGACAACAAGTGAAAACGTCTTCATGCCTTCACCGTTGGCAACATATCAACTATGTCAGGAAATTATATGAACATGGTATTGAAGACCTAGTCCAATAATAATAGATAAAATATTAAGAATTAAGAACGTCCCATGAGTAAAATTCAATCATAAAGACAACACAAAAAATCATTTCAATCCCATCAACGTATCAACCCAAATCTCACTATTTCGAAACTTTTCAATTTCCTGCATTTTGATTTCGTCAAGACTCTGGGGAGAAATTTAATCTCAATGATTTCATCAAATCTTATCAACTTTCTTTTCTTTTTTTTTTTTAATCTAAACAAGGATATATTTCAAAAGAACATATTTCTGATTTCTATCTGTGTTTCTTGATTGTTCTTTTTTTTTATTTTTTCTAATCCAAACAGACAAACTGGTGCCATTCACTTTTCTTTTTCTCCAGAAAGGAATGTGAAGTTGATCGATACCTAAACAACACGATTTATATTAATCGGAGTTTGGTAAAGCAACAGCAGCGATTCTTGTAATGTCACTCCTCGTCCAACTTTGGGCTCAAAATTCAACATTCCGCTTTTATATTCCTTTATGGACAAAATGGTTTATTTTGTTATTTTCTTATTTTGTCTTTGTTTTTATGGTTCCTCAGAAAAAATGAGTCCCTGCTAAGAATTCTACGAAAACAATAAAATATAGAAAAACTAGAAGAAAATTTTTCAATATAATTACAAACATTATGATCAGTAAAAGAATCATCAACCCAAAAAAGAATTAATGGAATTTAAAGACATAATCAGGAAAGGTGAATATACTAAAAAAAGCAATAAGATTATAAGAGAAAATGCATTGAAAAAATATTACTAGAGAAATATATTTTTCTTGGATATTAAATTGTCTGAAGATCATTATTAGTTTTTGACTAGTTTTTCATTTCCTATTCATTTTCATTTTATTATTTTTTAAACATAGTAGTTATCGTTGTTATTGAAAAAGCCTTTACTTTGGCAATCAAGCCTCAGTTTTTTAGGGGTCACTTATTTTAGTGATGAACAGGCTCATCGATATTTTACTAATCTGATATGAATCGGTGCTTTCAACATTACATAACAACAAGCTATCATTTTGTTTATGTTTCAGAGTTTTAAGTAGCCCAAATTTCTCAAATGAAGTACTGTTATCTTTTCATGAGATTTTCATTCATCTCAATTTTATAGTTCATTTAAGTAACCTGATATGGTAGGTCCAACTTATAAGATCAAGAGGGTAATTTCTGGGAAAGAAGAAGAAGAAGAAGAAGAAGAAGAAGAAGAAGAAGAAGAAGAAGAAGAAGAACAAACATATAGTCTAAGGGAACGGTCAGCAGACTTCTAAGTGACTCGGGGTTATGCACCGTTTTTGGTCAACCAGTCACAGGTAAATGACTATAGTAATAAAAAGTGATTAGATAAAACTGGAGGTCCAAAATCTTCTGCGCCTGTGTGGAATCATTGGAAATGGATAGGTCCTCCCTCTGACACCAAACGGGAATAAGCGGACAACTCGGGTTTGAGAGAGTTAACAGCCGAACATGAAGAAGTAAAGACGCCAGTGAACACAAGCCAGGACAATGTGAAAGAGTCGAAAGTTGTGACCACCATTTGGGTGAGCTCCGTTAAGGGGTCTCGCATCAGACACAAACCTGTGATGACGAAACCAGCGAACAAACACGTTAGAACGACAACAGAAAACCAAGAAGAAATTTCAAGATCTATCACTACTTTTCTTTCTCCTCATAACATGTTGTTTCTTTTCGTTCAGCTAAAGCGGTTAACTCAGCTCTTAGACTCTCTTTCACCCGGCCGCTAATATAAAAGTTTATTAGCGAATAAATTTTTGTGTTAATGAACTAAGACAAAGTTTTATGCGTTCCTAAACTTTTCCACGTTGAGGTTACTATAGGGTCCAATGACTCTACTTGCGATACACTCGTTAACCCGTTCGCGTACGCGGTGGTACAACCGTACCTTTGGTGAGTACATTACATATCTGGTACCGCGTTATTGTACGTTTACAACTCTGAATAGTAAAGGTAATATTAACATGGTCGAATTTATTTCAGGAAGTATTGCCATTATTTATTTTTTATGAGTTTGGTTTGGTTTTATTTTACGGTATATCAACCTTTGTTGGTTATTAACGCAAAATCCTGTTTTAACACATATGTTAATCATATAATTTGTAAACACATTTTGTAGATACATACAGTTAAATGACCAAACAGTTCTATTTCTAAGAATTCAATTCAGCGTAAGTCAAAGTTAAATTATTCCAGATATTCTTATGTATCACTAACAATTCAGTTAGATATCTGTCATTTGCTTACTGACAGTTGAATGACCAAACGGTTCTATTTCAAACAATTCAATTTAACATGAGTCATTTGTTTACACTCAGCTTAAATGTCAAACAGTTCTAATTGACCTATAGAAAGGACTTTTCAGGTACAACCACTCCGAGTCAGTGTGGACCTGGGAGCGACGGCAACGAAGGGGTACTCTGCATTCCCCAAACGCAAGCATTACTGGAACCTCACCATCAGATTGTTTTATGTCATATTCAGGAAACTCGTTGGAGACGTCTTACCCCTTTGCAGATAAGCAGTCAGTGTATTCTACAGCCCTAACGTAATGGGCTGTTATGGGTTTGTCATGTATATTAATTTCGCGGCTTCATATTGGATTTTTCTTGAATTTTTCTTTTTGTGTGTTCAACAACAGCTAAGTTGGATGCATGAATTAGAATTAAAGAAATTATCTCTTGCGAGATGTGCAATTGCATTCCTTATCTTTGGAAACCTAATCAGTAAGTTTGTGTTTCAATTAGATAGGCTCCCAAATGCGTGTTCAGATCTATTGGAAATCTAATTCTTTATTTTTTATCCTCGATGCTTACCAACGGTTGGTAAATGCAAAATGAATAAAAAAATTCAAAAAAAAGAAAGAGATAAAGAAGCTGAGCATTTCGATAAAACGAAAGAAAGTAAAAAAAAAAAGAAACCAAAAAAAAGTGTGAATGGCTAAATAGATTATAAATATCGATAGAGCCTTTCATGCAGCTGTCCTTATCTTCATTTCGAACTACATGAGATTTGTTCATTTGAGATTCTATTCCATGTTTTTCTGCATGTAAATTTAGGCTCTTACAGGATCTTAATGAGATGCACATAAACTTTCAATCTTTTCCACTTCTCAAATGAGTTTGAAACAAGCTAATTGCGATTGACAAATTGTGACTAGATAGCTCACACTACCCTGTTTTTTACTCATAGCCGAAAAATGTGAGGATTCAAATCTTTTCCAATGGCAACAGTACAAAAGGGAACGTAATCAACCTCAGCCGAAACTGGAACTGTGTTTTTCTCCAACTGCATTCTAAGCGCCGATATTTACAACGTTCTTCCAGCTATACAGCCACTTCTTTTCATCTCATAAATCATTCAAGCAAGACGAACAAAACATGCAGGGCACTGCTAGAGAAGCAAAGACGATGTTCTCTTATGGACCTTTGCGCGTAAAGGTGTTAATGTTTGGTGACCATAAAAGATTAACTAACATCAGATATGTGCAAACACAAGATGCTGTCTAGAAGACCTTCTAAGAACGATGGATGATGGGGATGGATGGTGAGAAGAGTCAGGGAACTCAATGCTGTCAGTGCGACTTGATGATGATGATGACGATGAATGAAACTATACCATGATCTTCACTTACTCCTTGATTCTGTTAATTTAATAATTTTCCATTTTTTACTTTCTTCCATCCCTCTTTCCCAATATCTCGACATTATCTTATCGAGCATTTTGTCTACTAGTCTTTCTCTATTGATTACTATTTACAAGGATTTCCTTTACCACATAATCAGTAGACTGCTTACATTACCTGGCATTCTCTTGTGGTCACCTATCTAAATACTGGACTTACTCATCACTCCTTAACTTTGGCGTTTTGACGGCAACCAGTGATTTCAGTGAAACTTATTTCCTGAAGAGGAAACAACTTTCATCAACCATTTGAGAGCTATAACTTCCAGAAGATGCGACGGGCGTTACACCTATTGTCGTTGAAAATGGACTCGGCAAATCCTGTATGAAATTGTTTCCGTTACACTTCGAGGTAATACCTTTCAGATATACCCATCTCCTGTCCTGGGCAAATTGTAGGGTAGACTCTGGTGTAGCGTTGTCGAGATTCGAAGTAAATTTGGAGGAAACGAAGAAAGAAAGATAAGATGAACAGATAATTAAAAGAGTTTATGTCAAAAAGAAGAAAGTCAGACACATGATTTCAAAAATGCCACTCACTTTAATATCAATATTAGAGCTTCCTTCAGGACTGGGATAAAAAATACACGAAATGCTATCCTCCCTGCTAGAAAGGAAAGATCTGTTGTTAGACAAATTTTAACCAAACCCCGATGATTAGAGTGGTTTCGCTTGTCGCGTAATTTTTGACTTTACTTATCACTCCGTCGATAACAAGCGGAATGACCCTTTCAAACATTCCCAATGTTCACGTTTGGCTCTTTCTCTCACCTCTTGTAAAAGTTCTCTTGATTGAGCTCAGTTAATTGATGATAGGTGGCGGCCACTACCTTGGGCTCTTTAGCCTTGGTACGGCAATTAACTTAGGGGTGTTATATTTGGCTGGTCGTGTTAGTGAATTTCAAAAACAGGATGCAGCTGTTTTTAAGGTAAACAAAAGACTGCGGAAATCCTACATAAATTGTGTAGTTGGGATACCGGAAGAAATAGTGTGTGAGCGTCTGAAAAATATTTATTGGCGGAAGTTTCAATCCTGAGCAGAGTGGCCATAGAGCAGAGAAGAGGAGACACAAGACATCATGCTGACCTGGGCGTTGACCCAGGAGAGCATAACAGCCACGAGTCGGGAGGTAGGGAAACGTCTAAATGTACAAGACTCGTTAATGTCGAAAGCGAAGAACGAAGAAACGAAGATGATTAAATGTTTTAAGCTGACCCTGTTCCAGCCTCGTAGATGCAGAGCGAAGATGTAAAGCTCTCGAAAGATATCGTATCCTAGCGGTTCCATGTCTATCCGACTCTCTCTCTCTCTCTCTCTCTCTCTTACACACTCACACACATGCACACACAACCAATTTCGTTACGATTTCATATAAAGAAGAGAGATGAATAGTCTCACATATGTGTTATTGTCTCCTCATTCTGGTATACAACAGGGGGTAAAATCTTGAGTGAAACTAGTTATACACCGCTTAAAAAATAGGTCACACATCGTATCCTACCTGTAATGGAGGCGTTGGATAAATACTACTTTTGGGCCTCGACGTCAAGACGAATGGAGAGAAATGACACAACACTATTCCTTCTAACTCATCGGAAAGCTGCGTTCTATCTGGATTTTTTTTGTTTCCGTCGTATTTTGTGTTTTGTTTATTTTTTTTCTATGTGTTCAGCTGATCATCTGCTAAAAACAATTCAAATATAGTTAAGCTTACAGGAATTACCAATAGTTTGCATTCAAATTTCAGCCATAGAGACATTGAGACTATCGATCAGACTAAATAGATTACTATTCGTGTAGAGAAAAACTAAAATCCGTAGCATTATCGTTACTGATGTTATTAACTTAGCTTTGCTATTGCACTCAAGCGCTCGGTTGCTTCTAGTACCCGCTGTTGCTTAAGTGGTCACCCATTTAAATATTGAACAGATTCCCGACTGCGTAACTTGCAGGATTTAACGAAAAACAGTTTTTTTAACAGTATTTCAATGTAAGTCATTTTTGCAACAGTTGAATACGAGTTTGATAAAAGACTAACTTATGCAATTTAAACTTTGTTGCCAAAAAATAATAGACGTTAAAGCTTAATGATTGTTTAGACACCAGTAATTTTTGCCCAGGCGGCTGGGGCTGTAGAATACATCGACTGCTTCTCTGTAGAGAAGTAAGACCACCCCCCAAGGAGTTAACTGATTATGAAACTAAACAATCTGATGGTGATGTTCCAGTAATACTGGAGCTTTGGTAAATACGGAGTACCCCTTCATTGCCACTCAAGCCCGGAGTGGTTGCAACTGATAAGGGTCCTATCTATCGGTTAAATAGAATTGAACCGTGGTTTGAGTTTACTGGGGGGGTTGCATTTAAACTGCATATTCATGCTAAACTGAATTGTTTAAAATAGAACTCTTTTAACATTTAAACTGCGTACTTTTGCTAAAGTGAATTTCTCGAAATAGAACTGTTTTGACATTTAAACTGTGTACTGGTGCTTAACAGAATTATCTGAAATAAAACTGTTTTGATATTAAATCTGTGTATTGCACCGGCGGCTGGGGCTGTAGAATACACCGACAGCATATTTATGCTAAACTGAATTGTTTAAATTCGAACTGCTTGACAAAACTGAATATCCTGAAATAAAAATGTTTTTGACAATTAAACAGTACTTACATTTAAACTGCGTGCTTATACCAAACTGAATTGTTTGAAATTGAACTGTTTTTAACATTGAAACTGTACTTTCACTAAAATGAATTGTTTAATATAGAACTCTTTTTGACATTTAACTATGTGTAAACAAAATCTGAACTTATACTAAACTGAATTAGCTGAATTAGAACTGCTTGAATAAAGTGAATAACTTGAAATAGAAATGTTTCTGACACATAAACTGTGTAATCATACTAAACTGGATTTTTAAAAATAAAACTGAACATTTGCATAAAAATAGATATGGCGTTAAATAACCTAAAAAAGTTGATATGCCGTAAAACTCAACCAATCAAACAACAACCAGAGTATTCTTTGGATACTTGAAGGGGTGGGGGGGAAAATATCAAAGAAAACATCTGAATGAGATGCATATTTCTTATTTTATTTGCCACTAAAAAGTTGAGCAGTTAAGAAAACTTGTTTCCTGGATTCCTACTTTATTTTTCTCGTTCTATAAACAATTTTTACGACGTTCTTCAATTTACAATGTACTACCGCATGTATAGTTTATGTTTGATGAAGAAAAGGGGAATAAAACTCAACGAAAACAGAAAGTATTTGTTCACAAATATTTCAGATTATTTTTGCGTTTTTCAGTATTTCTATGTATATATATTGACTTATATATATATATATATATATATATATATATATATATATATATATATATATATATATATGGGGGTGTTAAAAAAAAACGTGCACTTAAAAAATAACGAAAGCTATGTATGCAAGAATTTACATGCATTTATGCAAAAATTCGTGCAGCCTCGTAAATAAGAGAAAAATCCATCTTTAAAACTTATTGAAAGAAGAGACTGTCTATATTTCAAATAACTATTTCAATCGCCAATATCTGTCTCTGATTAGTGTGTGACAAACATTTTATCTTTTACAGACCATTATTCCAAACCTTTTTCAAATAAGCGTCTCCAGAATCTATATGATTCTATTATACTGCTTATTTCTTGTCTACCTGTGTACGTAATAATGTTACACTTTCCTGTTACATATTATTTTTCTCCTAAACTTCTGCCATTCCTTATTGATTAATCTATCTATCTATCTATCTATTTATTTTTTCTCTTTCACAGAAACAAGCCACCCTGCCGATTATCTTAAACTAAGCCACAAAACCCCTGAAGATGCTTTAGCATTCAAGACGTAGAGAAAATGAAACATCTTTTTCTGACAGCTAAAAACTGGTTGACATGATTTAATGGTACAGATGTTGTGAGTTGAATTAAAACGCAAAACACATAACCATCAATTGACGATAGTGATAATTCAAAATGTAAGGTAGATGAGAAATTGACACCAACATTCGAACAAATCTAAAAGAGCTTGGATCATTGAAAAATTCCTGTGGTAAAACATGATATAAGGTTTAAAAATATATATCCCATAAAAATCGAAAAAACTTTTGATACAGCCCTTTATTATTATTATCATTATTATTATCATTATTATTTCATATCTCGTGAGTTGTTTTTTTTTTTTTTACACCAGATAACGCTGGCGTTCTTTCACTGGAGTTTGAGTGATAGGTCTCCAGGTTTTTTCCAGTATTCTGATCAATCTCAGTAATATTGTAATCTGGATGATATTGACTCTACCTCTGATTTCCAATTCCTTCTGTCTTTTTCACGGCTTTGGCTGACTGTTCCAAGTACACCAACTATAATTGCTAGCACCGTTATCCTCACCTTCAATAGCTTTTTAGTTCTGTAGAGAAATCCAAGAATTTGTTTATTCTTTAGCTTTCTTTTATTTTTACAATGTGGTCCACCGGAACAACAAAATCCACAAGACTGCAAGATTTTCCTTTAATTGATACGAGATCTGGTCTTCTGAACAAGATGAAGTCATCTGTTCGTATCTCAAACAACATCAGAGAATTTTATGCATCTTATTTTAGGGCAGATTCTATTTATGCATATACCATTTTTTTTTACTATGGTCTTATTTTAATCTCTACAGAATTCCTGCTGGTTGTACCTAGTCTTGTACACCTTTTTGTACTAGTTTGCTGCATTCCTTTATAATATGATTAACAGTTTCATTTCTGTTTCTATATAACCTGCATTTACTATCCTGTTCCATGTTATCTTTTTAATATAATTCGTCCTTATGGTATTGTTTTGTGCTGCTATTAGAAGATATTTAGTTTCTCTCTTAAAGCTTCCCTTTCATAGCAATGTCCAGATTTTCTTGTGTGCAATCTCGCCTGTTTGTAGTTAGGAATATCTATATAGATGTTTTCTTTCCATTTCTCTTTCGTTGTTTTTGTGGGATTTTGCGTTTGTTCTTAAGTTACCAATGCTGTTATTGGCTTCCGTAATTAACTTTTCATTGATCTTTTTAATAAAGTGCACTTTGCAATATGTAAATAAGTGGCATCACTGCTATGACAAATATGGCGAGAATGAGCCTTCCTGGAAGGTGCTTCTCAGAATTTTTTAGACTTTTTCCTCTCGTTTTTAATTCCAATTTCAGATTTTTCAGTGCTTCTGTGATGAATTTTATTTCTTTGTCAGATATTTTGTACATTTTCTGTTGTCCGAGTTTGTCGGATGATGTCATAAGCCTTATGATGTTGATTGACTAATCAACATCATAGCTACATTTTTCCACCTTTTTTGCGCTCCTTGAGGATCTTCTGATTATTGGTCATAAATTCCTCTTAGTTTTTTTACAGCATCTTTTCTCTTCTTCCGAAAATAGTCCGTAGCATTCAAGTGAATAATAGATTACTTCGCTTTCCAAATTATCGATAAATACGTTATCGCTCAATAATTCCAAAACTATGCTGATTGAAGAAAAACCTCCAAAAAGGAATCGTTCTTTCTAGATGTTTGGTTTTTTTTGGGGGGGGGGAGTTTTCCCCTTAGTAATCCATTCGCGTATATTTGCTTCTTCTAAGCATTTATTCACTCGGAGGGCCAATCTGCCATGGATGGAAGTGAATTTTTTCAACCAGAATTAATGTACGCCATCATATCCTGGCCTTTTACAATCTGTTACTTTCTTGAATATTACTCTGAACGACACCTGGTATACATTCTCCAAAGAGCCTTCTTCAAGTTTTTTTTTTTACACGCTATTCATCCATTTAGCATTTCTCTTCTTTCTGTGACCATATTTCCTACAGAATTATTTTGTTTTCTTTATGTCAAATGTTTGGATTATTCTTATGCATTCTCCACCGATTCGTTTGTCGGATTTTTTTTCGTTACTTGGGAATGACCTGTTTTGTTTGTATTGTTCCACCCATTACCAGTATCCTTTGAGTCACCCTTCTCTCACCAACATCTTTTGATTTATTTCTTCAAGTAGCATTGTCATACTTGTCTGTGTTTTTATCTTTTCATCCCAATATATCTTTGCGTATTTTTCTTAGTACTTTCATCTTCTTTATTTGTCCTTCTTGCACAATTTTCTCTTCAAACTTTATATTGCTGTCCGGTTTTCTTTAGTGGGTTAACTATTTATCACAGAGTAGATTTGTTCCTGCATGGATTAAATTGTTTAGTTCAGCGATGTTTTCCGTTGGGATCTTTTTAAGTTTCTCTTTTGACTTTTGCCCAGTCTTGATTACTGAGCAATGGTAATGTAGTCTTCTTTTCACTCGTGATTTTCTTTATTAATTCTGCTTTTTTCTGCCTTCTTGTTTGGTAGTGCTCGGTTCTGAGTTGTTTTGTTTTTCGGTATTTTGTATTTCAATTCGTGTATGGAGTTCGTCTTGAGCTTATTCTTTCCGCATTAACTTTCCTTAGATTTATAATATCTCAAGATGAGAAAGCCGGCATTTACTTAATATTGTTTTATCTTGTTCGGTAATGCTTTGGCTTTTTCTATCAAATCTGTTCCTTTCCAAATTTCTACCATTATTTTTCTATACCCTCTTTGTGCAGGATTGCTCTTTAATAGCAGTAGATTACAATTGTGTTTTTAGTTGGTACCTCTCTATGGAATTGTTACTTTGGTCTTTGTGTACCTGATGCAAGAACTACCAATATTCACAAAATGCTGACAGGTCTGCTATGTTGTCTCTCAAACGAGTACCTGGCGATGAGGACACAAACATCTGAGTCCAACGTTCATTTGGATTTGACATTTTCATAGATTGTGTAATGTGGCTATAAAAGACCCAGGAGTTTATTATTATTTGTACTTCTTTTGCAAATGTGATATTTTATTCTTCCAAGGAAGAAACACAATATAAAAAGAGGATACTTGCACCTTTAAAATATTTATGCTTAACTTAGTTAAGCCCACATAACCTTTTATTTTCATCAAAATCTTTGGTTTGATATTACATCGTCATTTAGGATGCTACTTTGCTTCCAAAAGAATTTTACAGTAAATACTTTAATCCTGAAATTTATCTATAAAGAAGACTGAAAGATTCCAGATAAATTCCACAACTGACCAACAAAATCACACAATTTATTTATCGATATCATTAGCTATAAATACCAATTAAGAAGAGTATTAGAGATAAATTTAAGAATTTTTTTGGTTAACTTACAACTCAAGAATCAATCGCAGACATCAAGTAAACACTTCGCCCTGTCTGATGTCTTTTATTTATATTTTTCGGCAAGCTTTTTTTTTTATAGCTTTTCCATATATTTTGATGGCGTTAGCTTACAGTCGTGGAGGGATAATTCACTTTACATTTTTAGGGTGTGTTGATTTTGGCGGGGAGGTATCCTTCCAATTTTAATCATTATATGTGGGTTTTCACACCAGTTTAAACTGGTGGTTTTCCAATGAAGTTTGAATTAAGTCTTTAGGTCAACATGAATCTTCTATGAATGCAAGTTCATATTTGTAGCACTGACTTCAGAATGGTCCTGGTTCTTCTTCTGATCAACTGTTTCTCTGTTTATTCCAGTTTTTTTCCAAGCCTTTCGGGACCATTCCAAGGGCATGATCTACAAATGGTATCACCCTCACTTTCATGTTCCACAGTTTTTCTGCCCTTTGAAAAAATTGGGGTTTGTTTGTTTAATTTTTTGCTTTACTTTAAATTTGACTGTATGTTCTGCCGCTACGGCAAAATCCACCTTGTGACAGGTTTGTTTGGTTTTTTCCTTGATAAAACTTGATTTGATCTTTTTGTCTGAATTTGGTGATCTGTTGGTATCTCAAAATCCAAAACAATCTTGTGTGTCTCATTTTGTAAGATGGACCTGGTTTGTGCATTTACTATTTTTCAGTATGGTCAAACGTTATTCTCTTGCACAATTCTCAGAGAATCACCTTTTCTAATTGGTCATGACGATTCTTGTACCCCTTTATCTTATTGTAATCTATTGCCACAAACAAACAAGATAAAAAAGAAATAAAGAATAAACTACGGACAAGACTTTAACCATCACATCTTTTCTTCAGGAAGCCAGCTTAACAACTGCTCTTCTGCCTAATCTACGAGAGCCTTTTTGATTGATAAAAGATCAAAAGTCAAAACAGTGACTTATCCGTCGTTTATATCGATCGTTCAGTACCATTTTTGTCATTGTTTTTACTTAGACCGGTTATATTAGTAATATTTCTACATAAATCTTTTAATTTGATAGAACATTAGTGCCATTTATACATCTTCAATTGTTTTATGTTTTGTTTTGCTTTGTTTTGTTTTGTTTTTTACTTTTATCCCCTCTATTTTTGACAATGTTCATAAAAATAAATCAAGTATTTTATTGTTATTATTATCATTAGTTTTCCTATGTGTTGCATTCCTAACGTAAATCCATTAGAAGATTTTGTCGTCTTTTTTCTGACTCCATGCTGTTTACTTTAAAGAGCGGAGAAAATGTTTTTTAAGCCAACAAAAAGAAAAAATATCAAAAGATGATAGGACAAAACCTTGTTTATTTTTGAATGTGCAAAAAGACTGACCAATTAACATCTTCAGTAATAATAACCGTGTTCATTATGCTTGCAACATCAGCTGCGTCCATTCTGCGCAGGAAGCATAGAGTTCAACAAGCACATAACGAAAGAAGAGAGAGAAAAAAGAAAAATAAGATAAAAAGAAGCCACAAAAACAAAATCTGAATAACGACAGGAAAAAAATAAAGAGGAAAATATTAAGAAATTTGATATTTGAATTCCTGTCTAAATTTTACAGATGATTTTGCTTTAACTAGGATACAATCACTAGTCTCAATCTGGTATTTTTCTTTTTTCTCGTATTTTAATGCTTCCCTTATTGTTCGCTCCAACGTTTTAAAGATTTCTGTATTTGATAATATTTTGGAAATGTTGAATGAAAACCTTAATTAAAGGTGTTCGTGTTATTATTCTTTATCTGTAAGTAACTGCGATTTTTAAGAGTCGTCATTTCGAATATCATTTTCATGCCATCTCTCTACTTCCCGTTAAGTGGTATTTATTTACTACATAACATATGAATTGAATTCAAGATATCCAGAAAACCAGATGAACTTTACCGCTGGTATATGTGGTAAATAATATTTTTTAAAATTATTCTATTAAAATTGAAGATATAAAGATAAACTAATATATATACTAATAATGAAGTGCCCGTGGTGTAATGGTTATCGCCGTAGGAAATGGACACGACGACATGAGTTCAAATCCTGGACGTGACTCATTGCATTTCACATAGCACTAATACCCTTGGGAAAGGTATGAATCCAATTATTCTCCCTCCAGCTATGGGTAAATAGTAGAGCAGACTAGGTTCTTCAGCAACTAGTCCGGGAGAAGGATAACTCTGATTTCAAACCTGCTAAACTCCGCTTAAAAAATTGACCTTTTGTGATATCCTGCCCGAGTGTAGGGGTTGGTAAATAAGTATACACTAATAATGAATAAACTTGCACTAATGAATAATATGCTTGCACTAATGATAAATAAATTTGCTCTAACAATGAATACATTTGCACTTATAATGAATAATTTGTATTTACTCACAAATCCCGTTTAGCATAACATTTATTGACAGAGGAAATGCAATCGGCAACCCAAGTTCAAATTCTGGATGAGACTTTCTGGCTTTCATTTTGGGAAAAGTATGAATCTATATATTCCCCACCAGCCAGCTTTGTGTAAATAGTCATGCAGAGTTGGTTCTTTACCCGTGATTAGATTATCTATCAAGGAGAAGAAAAACACGGAATTCAAACCCAGCTACGACTTTCCTTAAAAATGAGCTGTATCACACCCTACACGTCACTGACGGGCTGGGTAAATATAAAATAGTAAATTTTGGGGAGTGGTGCAAAAATAACAACAAGGAACTGGGAGTAATGGCAGAAATGAATATTCGATATTATTTACATACTTTTTTCTGTAAATATTGAAAGGGTTAATTGTTGAAATGACAATATTGAGGCAATGTTTAAAGGGATTCCTATTTGGAATAAAATAATTTGTTCCTAATCAAATGGAACTTACCAATCAGCGGAAAGATCAAACAACATCAGTTTATGTCACATATTTATTTTTTTAATTGTATTTTGTTAACTTGCAAATAGAAATGATTCTTATTCATTTTTATAGAAAACCTGGTTACTCACAAAGAAGGCTAATAATATATTCTGTAATTTGAGTTTTTAATAATTTCTACTATTCTCATTGACCTAGTGGGTGGAGTGTTTGCCAATGGTCTGGGAGACCTACGTTCAATCTCAGGTCGCGTCATATCAAAGACTTTAAAAATGGTACTTGATACTTCCTTGCTTAACACTCAGCAATTTAAGGTACGTATCAAGGGTAAAGTGGCGCAATCCAGGGAAAGGAGTAGCGCCCTCCTCTACACATTGGTGTTGAAGCTTTTGAAAATGGAGCCTTCTGGTCGCCCTCAACTACGGTCGCCAATTTAACTTACCGTTCTATATTTCTTGGCTGTAGAAGCAACAGAACCTCAGAATCCAATTTCAAGAGAAAATATTGTTAATTCTTTTCATAGTTCCTCTTTCAGGTCTTCCTTTTCATTTTCAAATTCTGTAGATAGATTCATTGAATATTGTCTTCAAAAGAAAACATTATCTCCATAATGTAAATTGTATTCTACCTTCCTAATCTGAAATTTATACAAACAAGATTTATGTTATTTTTATGAGTTCATGAAACTTACAATAAACGTTGCTTTTTGACCAAATGTGTCTGAAGTACAAAGTAAATCTTCAGTTGTGTGACAAAATATTCTAACAACGTCACTATTTAAGAAACAACTGGTTTCGCAAGAACTGAGCACTTCAGATTGCCCAAATGCGTAAAAAATCCGTTGCTCTCGCTGTGAATGACGATGGTTCTGCAATAAGATGTCCGACTAATGTACAGTCAATAGGGTTTCGATCCAAGCTAGAAGCATTCCGTAGATCTAACCCCACTGAAGATTTGTGATTCAAAGAAACAGTCTGTAGATGACACTATATTTAACCAGCATTTTCTCTTTTAAACATGCTTGTTTAATTAGGAAAGACACTTCATGTCTATCTACAACTCTATCGTTGATCCGTTCAAATCTTTGTACGATTCGGTGTTGTTTGTTTACGAAGCACGTACGGCCCCAGCTGTAATCATTTTGTAGGAGTGAATAATGAAATCACAAATACAATTAGACTATATAAAAAGTAGGTAGAAGAACAAGGGGAGAAGACTTTACGTAAGACAAAAGTTTTACAAGAGGAATTTTGCTTGTTCTTCAAGCTACATTTTATATAAATGTATATGAATCGTTATCGTGTTTGTCATTTCATTATACGATCCGACGAAGATGGGGACCAAAATAAAGGAAGATACGAATAGCGCCTTTCTAAAATTCATTTCATACAAAAGTCAAACGGTTCATACGAAGACTTGAACGAATCATCAATAGAGTAGGCAGGCACACACACACACACACACACACACACACGAACACACACACACAAACACACACACGCGCACACACACATATATATATATATATATAGAGAGAGAGAGAGAGAGGGAGAGAGAGATAGAGAAATGGTATATTTTGCTGAATCTGACCAGATAATAAAAATAAGGGGAAAAGGGAATCCAGTTTTCCACTTATTTTACATGATTTGTCGTTATCTAAATATTTTCATTTCAACAAAATTGTATTCTTATATATTGAATTTCTCTCCGATGAAGCATAGTCAATCATTATTAAATTTGCTTACAATTTCTTTCATCCTTATTTCAGTTGCTTTTTATTACAACCACTTACATCGTAATTCTAATAAAAAAGGATCTTCAGAAGACACGAAAAAATTATTTTAAAAAAACTGTAACTGCAAATATAGCGAAGATTGAATAAAATAAAGAACCAGTTTAGAGATATATATGATTTATGCTTCATTAGTGAGAGATATCGGTGTTCAAGCCTTGTTAAAAGCCCGGATTTTGTAATGATGACTTTCAAAAGGGGCAGGCTCACTCGACATGGAAGATAGGCATAACACATTCTTCCTCGATTCTTTCTTTCCTAAACTTGACCTAGTGTCTTACTAATCTCCAGAAATCCATTTCTGAAACGTCACTGAATCGTTCTTTTATCTTTATTAAAGAGAGAAGTCATAAAGGCGAAAGTAAAATGTGTATGCTTAATACTCTTAAGATAAGCGTGGAGACAAAAATATGAAAAATGTTTTGAAAAAGAGAAAAATAGAGAAGTGAATGGGAAGAAGAGAGAAGCGAGAAGAGAGAAAAAATAATGTCTATTGAATAGAAAATTCAAGTGAACAGAACTTGGCTATAATGGCGATGGTTGGATGAATGACGATTGAAGTAAAGATATTCGTTTTAAATGGATGTTATTTCGTAGACATGGCGGTGACTCCAGATTAGGTTTTCTCAATAGTTGGACGATTGTAAATTGGAAAGATAAAATTAGATAGGAGACATCAGATTTAAATGCTTGAAAGAATTCTGACATCCGTTCCCACCAAAAAGTGGCTGAGCATTTTCACAGAGAAATTGCTTTTCCGCGAGAAGATGCAATGTTTGCACGCAATAAAGATATCGGCTCCCTAGAACAGTTAAATATTATTATTTCTAGCATAGTTCCCGTAAGAAATGTCAGAATTAGTTACATAACGTTAGGCACTTCTGCTTCGGCTCGAATGTACGACAGTGAGTCAAACGTTTTCAATATTTCAGTACGTGCTAATTTGTTGCACGTAAATCATGTGACCGAAGCAGTTCAAGCCGTGATTGATAGTATCGTGATAGTTGGTGTGTGGACACGTTGTGCATTGCTTCCTGTGATTTGAAAGCTGCAGAGATGAGCGTGAAACATAGTAAAGTTCGGGAACTTATATGTTAAGAGTTCAAACTAGGACAGAATGCTACCGAAACAACCAAAAATATTTGTAGTGTGAAAGGTGACGACGCACTTGATTACACTATCGTGTAGATGGTTCAAGAAATGTCGCTCGGGTTGCAAGCATTTCTACAATCAGGCAAGGTCTGCTAGACTTGATGCGAGGATTCCGAAGTCTTACTCCAAACCAAAGAAGCCAATTCGGCAAGTCGCTCTCGGACAGTAAAAGCATCTGACAGTCCAATATGATTCATAACCTTCACGACATTGGCAAAAGCGTCTCACAGTCCAGTATGATTCATCACCTTTACGATATTGGCAAAAGCATCTCACAATCCAATGAGTTTCATCACCTTCACCACAAGAGCAAAAGCATCACACTGACCAGTGTGATTCATAACTTTCAAGACATTGGTAAAAGCATCACACAGTCCAGTAGGTTCATCACCTTCAAAACATTGGCAAAAGCATCCCACTGTCAAATGTTATTCATCACTTTCACGACATTGGCAAAACCATCTCACAGACCAGTGTGGTTCATCATCTTCTCGATATGGGCAAAAGCATCTGACAGTCCAGTGAGAATCATCACTTTCACAACATTGGCAAAAGCATCTCACCGTCCAGTGTTATCCATCACCTACAAGATATTGGCAAAAGCATCAAACTGTCCAATGAGGTTCATCACCTTCACAACATTGACAAAAGCATTCCACAGTCCAGTGTTATTCTTCATCTTCACGACATTCCCAAATCCATCTCACAGTCCAATGAGGTTCATCACCTTCACAAGGGCAAAAGCATCTAACAGACCAGTGTGATTCTTCACCTCCACAACATTGGCAAAACATAGCTCCACCGTTCTTTGAAAAGATAACATTTTTGTTGTCATTAAAATGCCATGTTGCACTTCATTCAGTAAACTCTTAAAAAGGTAATAAGTCTGAAATTCCCACTTGTAGAACATTTGCCGGACAGACTTGTGGTTGTTTCCAAATATAAGTAAGTCTCGTGAAGCAATAAACATTCTTCATTCGATGCTGAAGTTGAAATTACGCCACAGAAAAGAATCTAAATTTAACCGTTAATTTTCTTCAAGAGATCAGTAAAAACCCTCAAAAGACTTTAATGAGATCAGTAGCACTAAATGGTTCCGACGCTTAAATAATACTATGTTGAAATAATCATTAAATTAATACAATGTTGAAATTATGTAATATTTATAGGGAAATCATTTTCTTCGTTTTGACAATAGTTTTATTATTCTAAGAATACTATTGGAAACGTTATCCATCAATCAGCTCTGACGGAAACTCGTGTGTGTGTGTGTGTGTGTGCATGCGCACACGCACGCGCGTGCGCACACGCGCGCGCACATGCGTTGTAATCAGAGATATACCATGAGGCATCGTTGTGTTTCTTGCATACTGAACAAATTTGTCCTCCGTTTATGCATTTTTAGTCATGTCATAGATTCTAACTAACATATAATATTGTATGGCACCGTATTAGCAGCTTAGTGTTATTACAGGAGATGGATTGCTGATACTATTTTAACTTGTCATGTCAGCTACTGAGACCATATAACATGATTTGTGTTACTTGATAAGAAAACAGACAACTTCATATTTATTGTGGGAGACATTTACACAAATGAGAAAATATAGTAAAGTGATAAATTCAATATCTGTCATTCAATGGAAATCAAAACCCAAAAGGATACAGCCTAGTCAGCTGGGCCTGTAGAATACGCCAACTCAATCTCTGCCGAGTGGTAAGAGAACCCCACCCACCCACAACGAATGTCCCGGATAGGACATTAAACCATCTGATTGCAAGGCTCCAGCCTAGGAAATATGCAGAATGTGGAATAACCCTTCATTATCATTGCTTCCAGGTCCACACTGACCTGGAGTGGTAGCACTCGATAGGGTCCTATGTATGGGTCAAATAGAACTGTTTGACATTTTAGAAGAGAACTGTTTGATATTTAAACTTTGCGCAAACAAATGAATTTTGCTAAATTGAATTGTTTGAAATAGAACTGTTTGATCACTTAACTGTATGTAAACAAATGACTTATATTTAATTGAATTATTGGTATTACATAAAAATACTTGGAACCATTTGAATGTGTGCAAATGAATGATGTTAAATTAAATTAGTGTTAAATATCGATAACCACTTCCGAAGTCTTTGAATAAACGCTATATTTAATGTTCTTTTATTTCTTATTAATTGTTATTTTATCTAGACGCCAAATGAAAAGATGGAAAGATGTGTGTATATTTCCTGGGGATTGCTTTTTTTATGTTCGAACAAGTGCATGTTCTATTGGATATCCGTGATAAAATTGAAAAAAATTATTAAATGCACCCTAATATTCGACAACGCACTCAACTATTCACATATTAATAAGTAGTATGTTGTTGGGCTATGGAAAAGAATACGTAAGTAATTTTGTAGGAATTCGTTAGATGAATTAAAGAGCTACACGAATTGATATGCCATAAAACACAACCAACCAACCAACCAACCATTGGAAAAAGTATTTTCGCTATGATATTTTTACTTCCAAAAAGATGATGAGAAAATGAAATAAAAATTGCAGTTTTTATTACAATAATCATTATCCTTATTTGAACTCTAAAACAAATAACACGAAATCATAAAGAAAAGAAAATCTTTTATATGAACCTAGAAAAATAAATGAAAAATCCCAGTATAACAATATTAGCAGTAAAAGTTTTATCTAAGTGATTAAAATAAAATAATTGCATAATTGACTTGGGATTAGTTTGTTTGCCATTACAGACTCTTATTACATTATCTTATTACATAATATGTTTTGTGCAGAAACAAACGTTTTGATGATATATGAAAGTAACACATGATACGTGCTACTTGAACTCATGGGCAGGATATGAAAATTATATACTCTCTTTAAAGTTTTAATTTTGCAATACATACATATATATATATATATATATATATATATATATATATATATATATATATATATATAAAACTCTGTGTCTACACTATATGTACTAACTTGCATTTAGATGGTTTGTCTTTTATGCTGAGCCCTGAATTAATAAATGCAGTAAATTATACTATTTACACACACACACACACACATACACACACACATATATATATATATATATATGCAAATTTCATTAAACATAATAGACATTTTATGCCTACATATTCTCTTTTGGATCCGTTCGAATTCCCGTATTACTTTTATCGTATTCGGGGGGAATTGATTTAGGTATTGTCCATAGTTGCATATATCCCTAGTACTTTCTGCCCGACTTTGGGCCATCATCAGGGGAGAATCTGTTACAACAGTGATGTAACTTTTGTTTTAGCAAATTACTGCTGTGTAAGGACGTCTTTTGCTAAAACAAAAGTTACATCACTGTTGTAACAGATTCTCCCCTGATGATGGCCCAAAGTCGGGCAGAAAGTACTAGGGATATATGCAACTATGGACAATACCTAAATCAATTCCCCCCGAATACGATAAAAGTAATACGGGAATTCGAACGGATCCAAAGGAGAATATGTAGGCATAAAATGTCTATTATGTTTAATGAAATTTGCATTAACGAAGAAATGCTGCCTAAATATACATATATATATATATATATATATATATATATATATATATATATATATATATATATAGTGGGTGGTGCCTTTTATAGGTTTCCAGAATTTTTTCGTATGGGCATTTAAAATTGTCGTTGACTCTTGAAAATTCAGTATGTTATTGCAATCATAATATGAAAGAATTAAACATTCCACTGATAAATTATAATAATGTCTATTCAAAATCAAACATATATTTATTTCTTTTCCTATTTCCAACGCAATCATAGGAATAATCCTAGAATACGTGGTGAATTCAATAAGTTTCCAGACTTTTTTTGGTACAGCCATTTTGAATTGTCGTAGACTCTTGAAAATTCACTATGTTATTGCTATACATCGTATGAGGTGACTGACCAATTTTTATGATTTCAATTGGTTAGGGTTAGGGTTAGGGTTAGGGTTAGGCAGGGTTAGGGTTAGGAATTGGAATACAACCTACTAAAGCCTGATTGTCACAGCTGGTGAATTTCAAAAATGCAATCTGGACGTCAAAACACTTTAGAAGAATGCTATGCAATAAAATTCTCTTTTAAACATGGCACAGAAACGTCTGGAAAGCGTCAGACTGCTTTTGGACCATCTTGCATGAATCGAGCATCAGTTTTTGATTGGCATAAGAGATTCAAGGAAGGCAGTGAGTCTGTGAGGGATGATGAGAAGTGTAGGAGGAGTAAGGAAGACAAAACATCAGAGTTGATTGGCCAAAGAGTTAGGTTTTGGGTTACTATGTTGAGGTTTTAAGGGAGTTCGGGAAGAGATTCCGTCGGAAGAGGCCAGCACTCTTCAAATTGGGTCAGTGGTATTTCCACCAGGACAATGCACCAGTCCACAACTCCATCCTTGTCACAGACTATTTGACGAAGATGGGCATCAAGACAGTTCCTCAGCCTCCCTATAGTCCAGACCTTGCTCCCTGTGACTTTTGGTTGTTCCCTAAGCTCAGAGGCTGTCGTTATGAGACAATTGAGGAGATGAAAGAGGCTGTGACGAAGGTCATTGACTTGCTCACACAAGAGGACTTCCATGGGGCTTTCCAGAAGTTGTTGGAACGGTACAACACGTGCGTCGAAGCCGAAGGAGATTACTTCGAAGGGGACTAGAGTTTAATGTGTGTACTATCAATAAAAGTGCCAATACGAAAAAAGTCTGGAAACTTATTCAATGATCCTCATATATATATATATATATATATATATATATATATATATATATATATATGACGATTTTTTTACCAATGTCTGCATGTCCAGGGAAGGATTATTTTCGTTAACTCAATCTTGTAGTAGAAACCATTATTACTAACTTATCAGCTCGTAGACTAACGCTTTCATAACTGCAACATAGCTTCATAACAAGAAACTGTTTCGTTTTTTAACGTTTGCCTTAATTCAATTAATAGAAAACGTCCAATGAAAGATAACCTTCAACCAATTCATCAGCCGAGAAATGACCTTTCCTTTGCTTCCTTTCTGTAAAAGAAAGTGCAATATGGAAGGTCAGTTTGCTGGGTTTTCATTTGCTTGTTTTTTCAGAACATTTCCTTTTACAACCATAGATGAATGGGAGTATAAAATTTTTCGGTTCAGAGATTTCTAGATCACGAAAATTGTTTGTTTGTTTTTTCGAGAATACTTCCTGAAAAACGTCGAATGATCAAAGAGTATCATCTCATAAAAGAATCAGGAAAACAGATTGATTTTAAGTTATGTTCGCAGAAGTAATTAACATGAAAATTCTATAATTGTAATTAGTAGGCTATTCGATATAAAAAGCCAGTTTATTCAAAAGTAAAGCAAATCCTTTTTTAAATATTATGAAAAAAGTTTCGTTTCATCTATTTATATATACGGTGGGATGAAATAAATATTCGTACATATGTAATTTTTTAAATCTTTTAAATATAACCTAAACAAATATTTTTCTAATTTATGTATAAGGATATATTCTATTAATATGTGTATATAAACTTACGTTACAATTAATTTTACAGAAATTAATTCTATTTGTTCTTTTTCATGAGTGAAAAAAGTAATTGTAAAGTACAAAAAATAACGCATTATTATCCTTTAATACTTTGTAGAACACTTTTTATTCGCTATTCTCTTCCGGTAGTTCTCGATTATTTTCTTGCAACAATTAGTAGCTATATTGCACCATTCTTCCTGGCATATTATCTTCAGATTATTGATGTTTACTGGTGCTCTTTTTCGGATTTGAAGTTTCAAAAATCGCCACAAGTTCCCTGTTGGATTCAAATCTGGGGATTGACTAGGTCATTGTAAAACATGAACATTATTTTCAGACAATTTCTTCGTAGATTTAGCTGTATGCTTTTGATCATTATCCTGCCGGAACATATTATCAGAAGGTAGCTCAAGACTCTCAACAAAAGATATCAAATTTTCTTGCAAGATATGCTCATCCTTTTGGGCATTCATTTTACCGTCTATTATTGATATTTGGCCCACATCCTCACATCATTAAACTGCCACCGCTATATTGGACAGTTGGTACCATGTTCTTTTCTCCACATTCCAATGATTATGACCAAACGACTCAATTTTAGTTTCATCTGTCCATTATACCCTTTCCCAAAATGAATTTTCCTTTTTCTTAGGCTGTCTTACGAATTTAAACCTTGCATCTCTAAGTCGTTTCAATAGGAGAGAAGTTTTCTTTGGTCTCCGTGACTTTAGACCTTTCCTCAAAATGTAATTACTTATTGTTCGTTTGGTTACACTAAATCCTGATGAACGCAAATCATCCTAAAGCTCTTCATGCGTGAACATTGGATTTTGGATAATAAGATGGCGCTATTTTTTATTGATAATTCAAAAGAAAGCTTTGTTGGAGTACCTGTCCTTTTGTTGTTTTCGACTGTCTTACGTCTTTTTAAAATTTATCGTAGTGAAAGGAATATTAAGGTTATTTGAGATATTTCTATAATTTTTTCCATTTTTCCAAAGCTTAATAATCGGTGTTTGTTGTAAATTACTCAATTCTTTACCTCTTGCAATGATCATAACCTTCTATTAAGACAAGAAATGCTGAAATTCCCGGTTAGGATTTTAAGACTATATATAGTTAGTGATAGCATTTTTGGAACATTCTAAAAGGCTGACAATGAGTACTGAGAGATCAATTGGAACATTCTACATTGTTAACTATGGGTACTGATAGCATTTTTCGAACATTCTAGAGGGCTAACTATGAGTACTGAGAGTACAATTAGAACATTCTAGATGCTAACTATGGGTACTGATAGCATTATTGGAACATTCTAGAAGGCTAATTATGGGTAGTGAAAGCATTGTTGGAACATTCTACAAGGCTAATTATGGGTAGTGAAAGCATTATTGGAACATTCTAGAAGTCTAACTATGAGTACTGGGAGCACAATTGGAACATTCAAGAAGGCTAAATAAGGGTAGTGAAAGCATTATTGGAACATTCTAGGAGGCTAACTATGGGTAGTGATAGCATTATTGGAATAATTCTAGAAGTCTAACTATGAGTACTGAGAGCACAATCGAAACATTCTAAATTGCTAACTATTGGTAGTGATAGCATTATTGGAATATTCTAGAAGGCTAACTGAGGGTACTGATAGCACAATTGGAAAATTCTAGATTGCTAACTATTGGTAGTGATATCATTATTGCAATATTCTGGAAAGCTAACTATTGGTAGTGATAGCATTATTGGAACATTCTAGAAGGCTAACTATGGGTACTGATAGCATTATTGGAACATTCTAGAAGGCTAACTATGTGTACTGATAGCATTATTGGAATAATTCTAGAAGGCTAACTATGAGTACTGACAGCACAATTGGAACATTCTAGATTGCTAACTATGTGTACTGATAGCATTATTGGAACATACTACAAGACTAACTATGGGTAGTGATAGCATTATTGGAAAATCTAGAAGGCTAACTAGGGGTAGTGATAGCACAATTGGAATATTCTAGAAGGCTAACTATGAGTACTGAGAGCACAATTGGAACATTCTAGATTGCTAAATATGGGTACTGATAGCATTATTGGAACATTCTAGAAGGCTAACTAGGAGTACTGAGAGCACAATTGGAACATTCTAGATGGCTGACTATGGGTAGTGATAGCATTATTGGAATATTCTAGAAGGCTAACTATGGGTACTGATAGCACAATAGGAACATTCTAGAAGTTTAACTATGGGTACTGATAGCATTATTGGAATATTCTAGAAGGCTAACTATGTGTACTGATAGAATTATTGGAACATTCTAGAAAGCTAACTATGAGTACTGAAAGCACAATTGGAACATTCTAGATTGCTAACTATGGGTACTGATAGCATTATTGGAACATTTTAGAAGGCTAACTATGGGTAGTGATAATATTATTGGAACATTCTAGAAGGCTAACTATGGGTAGTGATAGCATTATTGGAAAATTCTAGAAGGCTAACTATGGGTACTGATAGCATTATTGGAACATTCTAGAAGTCTATTAGTACTAAGAGCACAATTGGATCATTCTAGATTGCTAACTATTGGTAGTGATTGCATTATTGCAATATTCTAGAAGGCTAACTGTGGGTACTGATAGCATTATTGGAACATTCTAGAAAGTTAACTATGGGTACTGATACCATTAATGGAATATTGTAGCAGGCTAACTATGTGTACTGATAGCATTATTGGAACATTCTAGAAGGCTAAATATGAGTACTGACAGCACAATTGGAACATTCTAGATTGCTAACTATGTGTACTGATAACATTATTGGAACATTCTACACGGCTAACTATGGGTAGTGATAGCTTTATTGGAACATTCTAGAAGGCTAACTATGGGTACCGATAGCATTATTGGAATATTCTAGAAGGCTAACTATGAGTACTCAGAGCACAATTGGAACATTCTAGATCGCTAACTATGGATACTGATAGAATTATTGGAAAATTCTAGAAATCTAACCATGAGTACTGAGAGCACAATTGGAACATTCTAGATTGCAAACTATTGGTAGTGATAGCCTTATTGGAACATTATAGAAGTCTAAATATGGGTACTGATAGCATTATTAGAACATTCTAGATTGCTAACTATGGGTAGTGATAGCATTATTGGAATATTCTACATGGCTAACTATGGGTAGTGATAGCATTTTTGGAATATTCTACAAGGCTAACTATGGGTACTGATAGCATTATTGGAACATTCTAGAAGGTTAACTATGGGTACTGATAGCATTATTGGAATATTTTAGAAGGATAACTATGTGTACTGATAGCATTATTGGAACATTCTAGAAGTCTAACTATGAGTACTGAGAGCACAATTGGAACATTCTAGATCGCTAACTATTGGTAGTGATAGCATTATTGGAATATTTTAGAAGGCTAACTATGGGTAGTGATAGCACAATTGGAACATTCAAGATTGCTAACTATTGGTTGTGATAGCATTATTGGAATATTCTTGAAGGCTAATTATGGGTACCAATAGAATTATTGGAACATTCTAGAATGTTAAGTATGGGTACTGATAACATTTTTGGAATATTCTAGAAGGCTAACTATGTGTACTGATAGAATTATTGGAACATTCTAGATTGCTAACTATTGGTACTGATAGTATTATTGGAACATTCAAGAAGGTTAACTATGGGTAGTGATAGAAGAAAAAGCCTAAAACACCTAATGCTACCACAGCCCCCCCTCCGCACCAAGGGAAAGAGAACGTTTTTTTAAGCTCTATAATTCCTGAAGCCTGCTAGGTTCCCAACTGTATTAAAAAAAAAATACCTAGGCAAAGTCCCAATACAGCAAAAAAAAAAAAAAAAAAAAAAAGCACAAGTCAGTACCAGTGAAAGTACCTTAATATTGGACTTTAACTAAGTTAAAACTTAAGAAAACTTAAACCAAAATTACCCCCCCCCTTTTTTTTGCGTACACATGGGAAGCAGCATGATGTACGTAAAGGTATTTTAAATAATCCCATGTACGGCCAAACTCAATACCTAAACGGGTCCTGGACGTGAGTTTGACGACTTTACGCTCAGGATCGCTAGTTCGATCGGGGAACTACTGCTGCTCTTCTATAAGAGTGGCTTCTATAGAAGAGAATAAAACAGCCATCGAAAGATAATCATGACCCACACTCAAACCACTTACACAAACTGCATCGCTCTTCGCGCGGGTAAAAAAGGGGCGCATCCTGCTGAGGTTGGAGCCCTGGCCTCGGTGTTCGAAAAATCAGCTACAGAGCTCAAACAATCAAAACTACTAAAATGCAAGCAAACACTACAAATAGCCACATTTAACGTTAGAACCCTAAATAGAATAGGACAACTTCCAGAGCTAATCGCATCGGCCGAAGAACATAAGATAGACATAATATGCATACAAGAACATAGATACACGCACTCCGAAGATATCAAATATCACGAAACAGGCAAGGGCTGGTCGCTCGCCACTGTATCCGCATGGAAAAACTCTGGCAACGCCGCAGTAGGAGGGGTAGGATTACTTATAGGACCTAGAGCATTGAAAACGCTTAATAGCGTTGAGAAAATACAGCCTAGAATGATGGCAGCTACATTCAACGGAAACCCCAGAGCAACAATCATCTCATGCTACAGCCCCACCAATGTTAGTGAAGAAAACGAACTAGTCGCCTTCTACGATGAGTTATCCTCATTAGTGCGAAGCATCCCAAAACACAACATGTTAGTCATTGGTGGAGACATGAATGCCCAAATCGGGAAAAACAGAAACAACAAATACAGTCTCCACAACACGTCAAATAGGAATGGGCAACATCTAACAGATTTCATGATAGAAAATAGATTAGCATGCCTCAATACAAACTACCAAAAAAGAGAGGGCAAACTATGGACATGCACGTACGCAAACAATACTAAAGCTCAGATAGACTACGTTCTTATAAACAAGAAATGGAAAAATAGTGCATTGAATTGCGAGGCATACTCCTCTTTTGAGGGTGTGTCCACCGACCACCGAATAGTCACGGCGAAAATACGGTTAAGCCTACGAAAGAACGCCAAACGAACAGCGACCACCAAACACTATGACTGGGCCCTATTAAACAACAAAGATGTCAGAGATAAATACGTATTAGAATTGAGAAACAGATTCGAAACACTACAAGAAAAGACGGAAACAAGTACACCAAACGACGAATATGAAAACTTCGTCAATGCACACCTCGAGGCAGCAGCAAAATACATTCCAACAAAACTTAAAACTAAATATAGAGTCCCATGGGAAACTTTAGCTGTGAGAGAAAAACGTGCACTAGTGAAAACAGCCTCCAAAAATTATCGAAAAAACCCAACAAACACAAATGCCTTAAAACTAAAAACGGCACAATATCAATTAGCAGGCATATATATAAAGGAACAGACAGAAGACATTCAAAATCAGATAGATAAGATCAGAGACTCGGTGGAAGATATGCAATCTAGGATAGCATGGCAAACAATAAACGAAGTGAGCAGAAGAAAGAACACAGCCAAAGCAAAACTTAAAGCAGCAAACCAACAAGAAAGAATAAAACTGTGGAAACAGCACTTCGAAAACTTACTTGGAAACCCACCAAAAATAACGCATGAACCAATCACCAGAATAATTAGCAAACAATTAGACATTAAACTAGGACCGTTCACACAAGAAGAACTCGATTGGTTCTCAGAAAAATTAAAAATAGGAAAGCTGCAGGGCTGGACGAAATTCCACCGGAAGTGTGGAAGACCAGACAATTCGACGACATACTGCTCCGCCACTGCAACGCAGTATACAATCAAAATCCGATAGATAGATGGATGAAGGGATGCATACTCCCCTTCCCTAAAAAGGGGGACCTCGGATTAGCCAAAAACTACCGAGGCATAACACTTACATCCATAGCTGCCAAAATCTACAATGCCCTACTACGAAACCGCATAGAACCCAAAATCGACATCATACTTAGAAAAAACCAAAATGGCTTCCGAAGAAATACATCCACGACCTCACAAATATTAACCATCCGCAGAATCCTAGAAGGTGTACGGGCAAAGAACCTACAAGCGACATTAATATTTGTCGACTTTACCAAGGCTTTCGACTCCATTCACAGAGGAAAGATGGAACAAATCCTACTAGCGTACGGCATACCTAAAGAAACCGTAGCGGCAATAACGATTCTCTATAGAAACACTAAAGTAAAAGTACGATCACCGGATGGAGACACAGAATACTTTGACATTGTAGCAGGAGTACTACAAGGGGACACGCTGGCCCCGTACCTCTTTATCATTTGTCTAGACTACGTACTTAGAACATCGATTGACAAAATCAAAGAGAATGGCTTCGAACTGACGAAGAAAAGAAACAGAAGATACCCCGCAACAACAATTACCGACGCCGACTACGCCGATGACATAGCAATACTGGCAAATACACCTGACCAAGCCGAAACACGACTGCATAGTTTGGAACGAGCAGGAGCAAGCATAGGCCTCTATGTTAATGCACACAAAACGGAATATATGTGCTATAACCAAACGGGGGACATCTCCACTCTAGAAGGAACCCCACTTAAACTAGTAGACAAATTCACGTACCTAGGAAGCAGCGTCGAATCAACCGAAAAGGACATCGAAACGAGGCTAACGAAAGCATGGACAGCTATCAATAGGCTATCGATTATATGGAAATCAGACCTAACCGATAAAATGAAACGCAGCTTCTTCTAGGCAGCAGTCACATCGATACTGCTATATGGATGCACTACATGGACGCTAACAAAACGGCTGGAGAAGAAACTGGATGGCATTTACACAAGAATGCTGCGTGCAATCCTGAACAAGTCCTGGCAGCAGCACCCCACAAAACACCAACTGTACGGCCACCTGCCCCCTATCACGAAAACTATTCAAGTTAGACGAACCAGACATGCAGGACATTGCTGGAGAAGCAGAGATGAACTCATAAGAGATGTACTCTTATGGATCCCCACACATGGCCTCGCAAAAGCAGGACGACCAGCTCATACGTACATTCAGCAGCTATGTGAGGACAAAGGCTGTTGTCCTTAAGACCTACCTAGGGCGATGAACGATAGGGAAGAGTGGCGAGAGAGGGTAAGGGATATCCGTGCTACCAGCGCGATATGATGACGAAATATGGGTAGTGATAGCATTATTGAAAAATTCTAGAAGGCTAACTATGGGTACTGAGAGCACAATTGGAACATTCTAGATTGCTAACTATGGGTACTGATAGAATCATTGGAACATTCTAGAAGTCTAACTATGGGTACTGATAGCATTATTAGAACATTCTAGATTGCTAACTATGGGTAGTGATAGCATTATTGGAATATTCTACAAGGTTAACTATGGGTACTGATAGCGTTATGGGAACATTCTAGAAGGTTAACTATCGGTACCGATAGCATTAATGGAATATTCTAGAAGGCTACCTATGTGTACTGATAGCATTATTGTAAAATTCTAGAAGGCTAAATATGAGTACTGACAGCAAAATTGGAACATTCTAGATTGCTAACTATGTGGACTGATAGCATTATTGGAACATTCTAGAAGGTTAACTTTGGGTAGTGATAGCATTATTAGAATATTCTAGAAGTCTAACTATGAGTACTGAGAGCACAATTGGAACATTCTAGATTGCTAACTATGGGTACGGATAGCATTACTGGAACATTCGTGAAGTCTAAATATGAGTACAGAGAGCACAATTGGAACATTCTAGAAGGCTAACGAAGGGTAGCGATCGCATTTTTGGAACATTCTAGAAGGCTAGATATGAGTACTGAGAGCACAATTGGAACATTCTATATGGCTAACTATGGGTAGTGATAGCATTATTGGAAAATTCTAGAAGTCTAACTATGGGTACTGATAACATTATTGGAACATTATAGAAGTCTAATTATGGGTAGTGATAGCATTATTAGAACATTCTAGATTTCTAACTAGGGGTAGTGATTGCATTATTGGAATATTCTACAAGGAAAACTATGGGTACTGATAGCATTATTGGAACATTCTAGAAGGTTAATTATGGGTAGTGATAGCATTTTTGGAACATTCTAGAAGGCTAACTATGTGTAGTGATAGCCTTACTGGAACATTATAGAAGTCTAACTATGGGTACTGATAAAATTATTCGAACATTATAGAAGTCTAACTATGGGTACTGATAGCATTATTAGAACATTCTAGATTGCCAACTAGGGGTATTGATTGCATTATTGGAATATTCTACAAGGCAAACTATGGGTACTGATACCATTATTGGAACATTCTAGAAGGTTAACTATGGGTACTGATAGCATTATTGGAATATTCTAGAAGGCTAACTATGTGTACTGATAGAATTATTGGAACATTCTAGAAGGCTAAATATGAGTACTGAAAGCACAAATGGAACATTCTAGATTGCTAACTATGTGTACTGATAACATTAGTGGAACATTCTAGAAGGCTAACTATGGGTACCGATAACATTATTGGAATATTCTAGAAGGCTAACTATGAGTACTGAGAGCACATTGGAACATTCTAGATTGCTAACTATGGGTACTGATAGAATTATTGGAACATTCTAGAAATCTAACTATGAGTACTGAGAGCACAATTGGAACATTCTAGATTGC
Organism: Sepioteuthis lessoniana; assembly: GCA_963585895.1. Taxonomy (NCBI): domain Eukaryota; kingdom Metazoa; phylum Mollusca; class Cephalopoda; order Myopsida; family Loliginidae; genus Sepioteuthis; species Sepioteuthis lessoniana. Next base: position 112,262,143 of record OY757918.1, read on the forward strand.
AAACTATTGGTAGTGATAGCCTTATTGGAACATTATAGAAGTCTAACTATGGGTACCGATAGCATTATTAGAACATTCTAGATTGCTAACTATGGGTAGTGATAGCATAAGTGGAATATTCTACAAGGCCAACTATGGGTACTAATAGCTTTATTGGAACATTCTAGAAGGCTAACTATGGGTACTGATAACATTTTTGGAATACTCTAGAAGGCTAACTATGTGGACTGATAGAATTATTGGAAAATTCTAGAAGGCTAACTATGAGTACTGAAAGCACAATTGGAACATTCTAGATCGCTAACTATTGGTAGTGATAGCATTATTGGAACATTCCAGAAGGCTAACTATGGGTAGTGATAGCATTATTGGAAGATTCTAGAAAGCTGACTATGGGTAGTGATAGCCTTATTGGAACATTCTAGAAGTCTTACTATGGGTACTGATAGAATTATTCGAACATTCTAGAAGGCTAACTATGAGGACTGAGAACACAATTGGAACATTCTAGATTGCTAACTATGGGTAGTGATAGCTTTATTAGAACATTATAATAGGCTAAGCATGACTACTGAGAGCACAATTAGAACATTCTCGATAGCTAACTTTTGGTAGTGATAGCTTTATTGGAACATTCTAGAAGGCTAACTATGGGTAGTGATAGCATTATTGGAACATTCTAGAAGGGTAACTATGTGTACTGATAGAATTATTAGAACATTCTAGAAGGCTTACGATGAGTACTGAGAGCACAAGTGGAACATTCAAGATTGCTAACAATGGGTACTGATAGCATTAGTTTAACATTCTAGAAGGCTAACGATGGGTACTGATAGCATTATTGGAACATTCTAGAAGTCTGACTATGCGTACTGATTGCATTATTGGAACCTTCTAGAAGGCTAACTATGGGTACTGATAGCATTATTGGAACATTCTAGAAGTCTAACTAAGAGTACTGACAGGACAATTGGAACAATCTAGAAGGCTAACTATGAGTACTGAGAAAACAATTGAAAAGTTCTAGATAGCAAACTATAGGTAGTGATAGCATTATTGGAACATTCTAAAAGGCTAACTATGGGTAGTAATAGCATTATTGCAATATTCTAGAAGGCTAACTGTGGGTACTGATAGCATTATTGGAACATTCTAGAAAGTTAACTATGGGTACTGATAGCATTAATGGAATATTGTAGCAGGCTAACTATGTGTACTGATAGCATTATTGGAAAATTCTAGAAGGCTAAATATGAGTACTGACAGAACCATTGGAACATTCTAGATGGCTAACTATGTGTACTGATAACATTATTGGAACATTCTAGAAGGCTAACTATGGGTAGTTTTAGCTTTATTGGAACATTCTAGAAGGCTAAATATGGGTACAGATAGCATTATTGGAATATTCTAGAAGGCTAACTATGAGTACTGAGAGCACAATTGGAACATTCTAGATTGCTAAATATGGGTACTGATAGAATTATTGGAACATTCTAGAAGTCTAACTATGGGTACTGATAGCATTATTAGAACATTCTAGATTGCTAACTATGGGTAGTGATAGCATTATTGGAATATTCTACAAGGTTAACTATGGGTACTGATAGCGTTATTGGAACATTCATGAAGGTTAACTATGTGTACTGATAGCATTAATGAAATATTCTAGAAGGCTAACTATGTGTACTGATAGAATTATTGGAACATTCTAGAAGGCTTACCTTGAGTACTGAAAGCACAATTGGAACATTCTAGATTGCTATTAATGGGTACTGATAGCATTATTCTAACACTCTAGAAGGATAACTATGGGTACTGATAGAATTATTCGAACATTCTAGATGGATAACTATGAGTACTGAGAACACAATTGGAACATTCCAGATTGCTAACTATGGGTAGTGATAGCTTTATTAGAACATTATAATGGGCTAACTATGAGTACTGAGAGCACAATTAGAACATTTTAGATCGCTAACTATTGGTAGTGATAGCGCTATTGGAACATTCTAGAAGGCTAACTATGGGTAGTGATAGCACAATTGGAACATTCAAGATTGCTAACTATTGGTTGTGATAGCATTATTGGAATATTCTTGAAGGCTAACTATGGGTACCAATAGCATTATTCGAACATTCTAGAAGGTTAACTATGGGTACTGATAACATTTTTGGAATACTCTCGAAGGCTAACTATGTGTACTGATAGAATTATTGGAACATTCTAGAAGGCTAACTATGAGTAATGAGAGCACAATTGGAACATTTAAGATTGCAAATTATGGGTACTGATAGCATTATTGGAACATTCCAGAAGGCTAACTATGGGTAGTGATAGCATTATTGGAACATTCTAGAAGGGTAACTATGTGTACTGATAGAATTATTGGAACATTCTAGAAGGCTTACGATGAGTACTGAGAGCACAATTGGAACATTCAAGATTGCTAACAATGTGTACTGATAGCATTATTTTAACTTTCTAGAATGCTAACTATAGGTAGTGATAGCATTATTGGAACATTCTAGAAGTATAACTATGGGTACTGATAGCATTATTGGATCATTCTAGAAGTCTGACGATGCGTACTCATTGCATTATTGGAACCTTCTAGAATGCTAACTATGGGTACTGATAGCATTATTGGAACATTCTAGAAGTCTAACTATGAGTATTGACAGCAGAATTGGAACATTCTAGAAGTCTTACTATGTGTGCTGATTGCATTATTGGAAAATTCTAGAAGGCTAACAATGAGTAGTGATAGCATTATTGGAACATTCTAGAAGTCTAACTATGAGTACTGACAGCACAATTGGAACAATCTAGAAGGCTAACTATGAGTACTGAGAACACAATTGGAACATTCTAGATTGCTAACTATGGGTACTGATAGCATTATTGAAACATTCTAGAATGGTAACTATGGGTAGTGATAGCATTATTGGAACATTCTAGAAGGCTAACTATGGGTAGTAATAGCATTATTGGAAAATTCTAGAAGGCTAACTGTGGGTACTAATAGCAATATAGGAACATTCTAGAAGTCTAACTATGAGTACTGACAGCACAATTAGAACATTCTAGATCACTAACTATTGGTAGTGATAGCATTATTGGAATATTCTAGAAGGCTAACTATGGGTAGTGATAAAACAATTGGAACATTCTAGATTGCTAACTATTCGTTGTGATAGCATTATTGGAATATTCTTGAAGCCTAACTATGGGTACCAATAGCATTATTGGAACATTCTAGAACGTTAACAATGGGTACTGAAAACATTTTTGGAATACTCTTGAAGGCTAACTATGTGTACTGATAGAACTATTGGAACATTCTAGAAGGCTAAATATGAGTACTGAGAGCACAATTGGAACATTCTAGATTGCAAACTATGGGTACTGATAGTATTTTTGGAACATTCAAGAAGGCTAACTATGGGTAGTGATAGAATTATTGGAACATTCTAGAAGGCTAACTCTGGGTAGTGATAGAATTATTGGAAATTCTAGAAGGCTAACTATGGTTACTGATAGCACAATTGGAACATTCTAGATTGCTAACTATTGGTACTGATAGCATAATTGGAACACTCTAGAAGACTAACTATTGATACTGATAGCATCATTGGAACTTCCAAGAGGGCTAACTATGAGTACTGTCAGCACAGTTGGAACATTCTAGATTGCTAACTATGGGTACTGATAGCATTATTGGAACATTCCAGAAGGCTAACTATGGGTATTGATAGCATTATTGGAACATTCTAGAACGCTAACTATGGGTAGTGATAGAATTATTGGAAAATTCTGGAAGGCTAACTATGGGTAGTGATAGCACAATTGGAACATTCTAGATGGCTAACTATTGGTACTGATAGCATTATTGGAACATTCTAGAAGACTAACTATGGATACTGATAGCATCATTGGAACATTCAAGAGGGCTAACTATGAGTACTGTCAGCACAGTTGGAACATTCTAGATTGCAAACTATGGGTACTGATAGCATTATTGGAACATTCCAGAAGGCTAACTATGGGTATTGATAGCATTATTGGAACATTGTTGAAGGCTAACTATTGGTAGTGATAGCATTATTGGAACATTCTAAAAGGCTAATTATGAGTACTGACAGCACAAATGGAACATTCTAGAATTTTAACTATGAGTACTGAAAACACAATAGGAACATTCTAGATTGCTAACTATGGGTAGTGATAGCTTTATTGGGGCATTCTTGATGGCTAACTAGGAGTACAGAGACCACAATTGGAACATTCTAGATTGCTAACTAAGGGAACTGATAGCATTATTGGAACATTCTAGAAGGCTAACTATGGGTACTGATAGCATTATTGGAACATTCTAGAAGGCTAACTATGGGTAGTGATAGCATAATGGGAAAATTCTACAATGCTAACTATGGGTACTGATAGCCTTATTGGAACATTCTAGAAGTCTAACTATGAGTACTGAGAGCACAATTGGAACATTCTAGATCCCTAAATATTTGTAGTGATAGCATTATTGGAATATTTCTAGAAGGCTAAATATGGGTAGTGATAGCACAATTGGAACATTCAAGATAGCTATGTATTGGTTGTGAGAGCATTATTGGAATATTCTTGAGGGCAAACTATGGGTACCGATAGCATTATTGGAAAATTCTAGAAGGTTAACTATGGGTTATTGGAATGTTTTAGAAGGCTAACTACGTGTACTGATAAAATTATTGGAACATTCTAGAGGCTAATTATGAGAACTGAGAGCACAATTGGAACATTCTAGATTGCTTACTATGGGTGCTGATACTTTTATTTGAACATTCTAGAAGGCTAACGATGGGTAGTGATAGCATTATTGGAACAGTCTAGCAGGCTAACTATGGGTAGTGATAGCATTATTGGAAAATTCTAGAAGGCTAATTATGGGTACTGATAGCATTATTGGAACATTCTAGAAGTCTAACTATGAGTACTGAGAGCACAATTGGAACATTTCGAGATCGCTAACTATTGGTAGTGATAGCATTATTGGATTATTCTAGAAGGCTAACTATGGGTACCGATAGCATTATTGGAACATTCTAGAAGGCTAATTATGAGTAGTGATAGCATTATTGGAACATTCTAGAGGGCTAACTATGAGTACGGACAGAACAATTGGAACATTTAAGATTGCTACCTATGGGTACTGATAGCATTATTGGAACATTTTAGAAGACTAACTATGGGTACTGATTGCATTATTGGACAATTCTAGAGGGCTAACTACGAATAATGACAGCACAATTCGAACATTCTAGATTGCTAACTATGGGTAGTGATAGCATTATTGGAACATTCTAGAAGGCTAAATATGGGTACTGATAGCTATTATTGGAACATTCTAGAAGTCTAACTGTGAATACTGAGAGCACAATTGGAACATTCTAGATCGCTAACTCTTAGTAGAGATAGCATTATTGGCATATTCTAGAAGGCTCTCTATTGGTAGTGATAGCACGAGTGGAACATTCAAGATTGCTAACTTTTGGTTGTGATAGCATTATTAGTATATTCTTGAAGGCTAGCTATAGGTACCGGTAGCATTATTGGAACATTCTAGAACGTTAACTATGGGTACTGATAACATTTTTTGAATATTCTAGAAGGCTAACTATGTGTACTGATAGAATTATTGGAACATTCTAGAAGGCTAACTCTGAGTACTGAGAGCACAATTGGAACATTCTAGATTGCTAACTATGGGTACAGATAGCATTATTTGAACATTCTAGAAGACTAACTATGGGTAGTGATCGCATTAATGGAACATTCCTGAAGGCTAACTATGGGTAGTAATAGCATTATTGGAACATTCTAGAAGGCTAACTATGGCTACTGATAGCACAATTGGAACAATCCTGATTGCTAACTATGGGTAGTATTAGCATTATTGGAAATTTTAGAAGGCTAACTATGGGTACTGATAGCATTATTGGAACATTCTAGAGGGCTAACTATGAGTACTGAAAGCACAATTGGAACATTCTAGATTGCTAACTATGGGTAGGGATAGCATTATTGGAACATTCTAGAAGGCTAACTATGAGTACAGACAGCACAAATGGAACATTCTAGAAGGTTAACTATGAGTACTGAGAACACAATTGGAACATTCTAGATTGCTAACTCTGGGTAGTAATAGCATTATTGTAACATTCTAGGAGGCTAACTAGGTTTACTGTGACCACAATTGGAACATTCTAGAAGGATAACTAGGTGTAGTGATATCCTCTTTGGAACATTCTAGAAGTCTAACTATGGGTAGTGATTGCATTATAGGAAAATTCTAGAAGGCTAACTATGGGTACGGATAGCATTATTGGAACATTCTAGAAGTCTAACTATGAGTACTGAGAGCACAATTGGAATATTCTAGATTGCTAACTATGGGTACTGATAGCATTATTGGAACATTCTAGAAGGGTAACTATGGGTAGTGATAGCATTATTGGAACATTCTAGAAGTCTTACTATGAGTACTGAGAGCACAATTGGAACATTCTAGATCACTAACTATTGGTAGTGATAGCATTATTGGAATATTCTAGAAGGATAAATATGGGTAGTGATAGCACAATTGGAACATTCAAGATTGCTAACTATTGGTTGTGATAGCATTATTGGAATATTCTTGAAGGCAAACTATGGGTACCGATAGCATTATTGGAACATTCTAGAAGGTTAACTATGGGTACTGATAGCATTATTGGAATATTCTAGAAGGTTAACTATGTGTACTTATAGAATTATTGGAACATTTTAGAAGGCTAACTATGAGTACTGAGGGCACAATTGGAACATTCTAGATTGCTAACTATGGGTACTGATAGCATTATTGGACTATTCTAGAAGGCTAACTATGGGTAGTGATAGCATTATTGGAACATTCTAGAAGGGTAACTATGGGTAGTGATAGCATTATTGAAATATTCTAGAAGGCTAACTATGTGTAGTGATAGCACAATTGGAATATTGTAGATTGCTAACTATTGGTTGTGATAGCATTATTGTAATATTCTTGAAGGCTAACTATGGGTACCTATAGCATTATTGGAACATTCTAGAAAGCTAACTATGGGTAGTTATAGCATTATTGGAACATTCTAGACGGTTAACTATGAGTACTGACAGCAGTATTGGAACATTCCAGATTGCTAACTATGGGTACTGATAGCATTTTTGGAACATTCTAGATTGCTAACTATAGGTACTGATAGCATTATTGGAATATTCTAGGTGGCTAATAATGGGTAGTGAAAGCATTATTGGAACATTCTAGAATGCTAACTCTGAGTACTGACAGCACAATTGGAACATTCTAGATTGCTAACTATGGGTAGTGATAGCATTATTGAAACATTCTAGAATGCTATGTGTAGTGATAGCATTATTGGAACATTCTAGAAGGCTAACTATGAGTACAGACAGCACAAATGGAACATTCTAGAAGGTTAACTATGAGTACTGAGAACACAATTGGAACATTCTAGATTGCTAACTCTGGGTAGTGATAGCATTATTGTAACATTCTAGAAGGCTAACTAGGTTTACTGTGACCACAATTGGAACATTCTAGAAGGCTAACTAGGTGTAGTGATATCCTCTTTGGAACATTCTAGAAGTCTAACTATGGGTAGTGATTGCATTATAGGAAAATTCTAGAAGGCTAACTATGGGTACGGATAGCATTATTGGAACATTCTAGAAGTCTAACTATGAATACTGAGAGCACAATTGGAATATTCTTGATTGCTAACTATGGGTACTGATAGCATTATTGGAACATTCTAGAAGGGTAACTATGGGTAGTGATAGCATTATTGAAACATTCTAGAAGTCTTACTATGAGTACTGAGAGCACAATTGGAACATTCTAGATCGCTAACTATTGGTATTGATAGCATTATTGGAATATTCTAGAAGGATAAATATGGGTAGTGATAGCACAATTGGAACATTCAAGATTGCTAACTATTGGTTGTGATAGCATTATTGGAATATTCTTGAAGGCAAACTCTGGGTACCGATAGCATTATTGGAACATTCTAGAAGGTTAACTATGGGTACTGATAGCATTATTGGAATATTCTAGAAGGTTAATTATGTGTACTTATAGAATTATTGAAACATTTTAGAAGGCTAACTATGAGTACTGAGGGCACAATTGGAACATTCTAGATTGCTAACTATGGGTACTGATAGCATTATTGGACTATTCTAGAAGGCTAACTATGGGTAGTGATAGCATTATTGGAACATTCTAGAAGGCTAACTATGGGTAGTGATAGCATTATTGGAATATTCTAGAAGGCTAACTATGGGTAGTGATAGCACAATTGGACTATTGTAGATTGCTAACTATTGGTTGTGATAGCATTATTGTAATATTCTTGAAGGCTAACTATGGGTACCTATAGCATTATTGGAACATTCTAGAAAGCTAACTATGGGTAGTTATAGCATTATTGGAACATTCTAGACGGTTAACTATGAGTACTGACAGCACAATTGGAACATTCCAGATTGCTAACTATGGGTAGTGATAGCATTATTGAAACATTCTAGAATGCTATGTGTAGTGATAGCATTATTGGAACATTCTAGAAGGCTAACTATGAGTACAGACAGCACAAATGGAACATTCTAGAAGGTTAACTATGAGTACTGAGAACACAATTGGAACATTCTAGATTGCTAACTCTGGGTAGTGATAGCATTATTGTAACATTCTAGAAGGCTAACTAGGTTTACTGTGACCACAATTGGAACATTCTAGAAGGCTAACTAGGTGTAGTGATATCCTCTTTGGAACATTCTAGAAGTCTAACTATGGGTAGTGATTGCATTATAGGAAAATTCTAGAAGGCTAACTATGGGTACGGATAGCATTATTGGAACATTCTAGAAGTCTAACTATGAGTACTGAGAGCACAATTGGAATATTCTAGATTGCTAACTATGGGTACTGATAGCATTATTGGAACATTCTAGAAGGGTAACTATGGGTAGTGATAGCATTATTGGAACATTCTAGAAGTCTTACTATGAGTACTGAGAGCACAATTGGAACATTCTAGATCGCTAACTATTGGTATTGATAGCATTATTGGAATATTCTAGAAGGATAAATATGGGTAGTGATAGCACAATTGGAACATTCAAGATTGCTAACTATTGGTTGTGATAGCATTATTGGAATATTCTTGAAGGCAAACTATGGGTACCGATAGCATTATTGGAACATTCTAGAAGGTTAACTATGGGTACTGATAGCATTATTGGAATATTCTAGAAGGTTAATTATGTGTACTTATAGAATTATTGGAACATTTTAGAAGGCTAACTATGAGTACTGAGGGCACAATTGGAACATTCTAGATTGCTAACTATGGGTACTGATAGCATTATTGGACTATTCTAGAAGGCTAACTATGGGTAGTGATAGCATTATTGGAACATTCTAGAAGGCTAACTATGGGTAGTGATAGCATTATTGGAATATTCTAGAAGGCTAACTATGGGTAGTGATAGCACAATTGGACTATTGTAGATTGCTAACTATTGGTTGTGATAGCATTATTGTAATATTCTTGAAGGCTAACTATGGGTACCTATAGCATTATTGGAACATTCTAGAAAGCTAACTATGGGTAGTTATAGCATTATTGGAACATTCTAGACGGTTAACTATGAGTACTGACAGCAGTATTGGAACATTCCAGATTGCTAACTATGGGTACTGATAGCATTTTTGGAACATTCTAGATTGCTAACTATAGGTACTGATAGCATTATTGGAATATTCAAGGTGGCTAATAATGGGTAGTGAAAGCATTATTGGAACATTCTAGAATGCTAACTCTGAGTACTGACAGCACAATTGGAACATTCTAGATTGCTAACTATGGGTAGTGATAGCATTATTGAAACATTCTAGAATGCTATGTGTAGTGATAGCATTATTGGAACATTCTAGAAGGCTAACTATGAGTACAGACAGCACAAATGGAACATTCTAGAAGGTTAACTATGAGTACTGAGAACACAATTGGAACATTCTAGATTGCTAACTCTGGGTAGTGATAGCATTATTGTAACATTCTAGAAGGCTAACTAGGTTTACTGTGACCACAATTGGAACATTCTAGAAGGCTAACTAGGTGTAGTGATATCCTCTTTGGAACATTCTAGAAGTCTAACTATGGGTAGTGATTGCATTATAGGAAAATTCTAGAAGGCTAACTATGGGTACGGATAGCATTATTGGAACATTCTAGAAGTCTAACTATGAGTACTGAGAGCACAATTGGAATATTCTAGATTGCTAACTATGGGTACTGATAGCATTATTGGAACATTCTAGAAGGGTAACTATGGGTAGTGATAGCATTATTGGAACATTCTAGAAGTCTTACTATGAGTACTGAGAGCACAATTGGAACATTCTAGATCGCTAACTATTGGTATTGATAGCATTATTGGAATATTCTAGAAGGATAAATATGGGTAGTGATAGCACAATTGGAACATTCAAGATTGCTAACTATTGGTTGTGATAGCATTATTGGAATATTCTTGAAGGCAAACTATGGGTACCGATAGCATTATTGGAACATTCTAGAAGGTTAACTATGGGTACTGATAGCATTATTGGAATATTCTAGAAGGTTAATTATGTGTACTTATAGAATTATTGGAACATTTTAGAAGGCTAACTATGAGTACTGAGGGCACAATTGGAACATTCTAGATTGCTAACTATGGGTACTGATAGCATTATTGGACTATTCTAGAAGGCTAACTATGGGTAGTGATAGCATTATTGGAACATTCTAGAAGGCTAACTATGGGTAGTGATAGCATTATTGGAATATTCTAGAAGGCTAACTATGGGTAGTGATAGCACAATTGGACTATTGTAGATTGCTAACTATTGGTTGTGATAGCATTATTGTAATATTCTTGAAGGCTAACTATGGGTACCTATAGCATTATTGGAACATTCTAGAAAGCTAACTATGGGTAGTTATAGCATTATTGGAACATTCTAGACGGTTAACTATGAGTACTGACAGCACAATTGGAACATTCCAGATTGCTAACTATGGGTAGTGATAGCATTATTGAAACATTCTAGAATGCTATGTGTAGTGATAGCATTATTGGAACATTCTAGAAGGCTAACTATGAGTACAGACAGCACAAATGGAACATTCTAGAAGGTTAACTATGAGTACTGAGAACACAATTGGAACATTCTAGATTGCTAACTCTGGGTAGTGATAGCATTATTGTAACATTCTAGAAGGCTAACTAGGTTTACTGTGACCACAATTGGAACATTCTAGAAGGCTAACTAGGTGTAGTGATATCCTCTTTGGAACATTCTAGAAGTCTAACTATGGGTAGTGATTGCATTATAGGAAAATTCTAGAAGGCTAACTATGGGTACGGATAGCATTATTGGAACATTCTAGAAGTCTAACTATGAGTACTGAGAGCACAATTGGAATATTCTAGATTGCTAACTATGGGTACTGATAGCATTATTGGAACATTCTAGAAGGGTAACTATGGGTAGTGATAGCATTATTGGAACATTCTAGAAGTCTTACTATGAGTACTGAGAGCACAATTGGAACATTCTAGATCGCTAACTATTGGTATTGATAGCATTATTGGAATATTCTAGAAGGATAAATATGGGTAGTGATAGCACAATTGGAACATTCAAGATTGCTAACTATTGGTTGTGATAGCATTATTGGAATATTCTTGAAGGCAAACTATGGGTACCGATAGCATTATTGGAACATTCTAGAAGGTTAACTATGGGTACTGATAGCATTATTGGAATATTCTAGAAGGTTAATTATGTGTACTTATAGAATTATTGGAACATTTTAGAAGGCTAACTATGAGTACTGAGGGCACAATTGGAACATTCTAGATTGCTAACTATGGGTACTGATAGCATTATTGGACTATTCTAGAAGGCTAACTATGGGTAGTGATAGCATTATTGGAACATTCTAGAAGGCTAACTATGGGTAGTGATAGCATTATTGGAATATTCTAGAAGGCTAACTATGGGTAGTGATAGCACAATTGGACTATTGTAGATTGCTAACTATTGGTTGTGATAGCATTATTGTAATATTCTTGAATGCTAACTATGGGTACCTATAGCATTATTGGAACATTCTAGAAAGCTAACTATGGGTAGTTATAGCATTATTGGAGCATTCTAGACGGTTAACTATGAGTACTGACAGCACAATTGGAACATTCCAGATTGCTAACTATGGGTACTGATAGCATTTTTGGAACATTCTAGATTGCTAACTATAGGTACTGATAGCATTATTGGAATATTCTAGGTGGCTAATAATGGGTAGTGAAAGCATTATTGGAACATTCTAGAAGTCTAACTCTGATTACTGACAGCAGAATTGGAACATTCTAGATTGCTAACTATGGGTAGTGATAGCATTATTGAAACATTCTAGAATGCTATGTGTAGTGATAGCATTATTGGAACATTCTAGAATGCTAACTATGAGTACTTAGAGCACAATTGGAACATTTTAGAAGGCTAATTATGGGTATTGATACCATTATTGAAACATTCTAGAAAAATAATGCAACAATATTATTCTGTACGTTTACTTTTTTCACTCATGTAAATGAATAAATGGCATTAATTTCTGTAAAATTAATTTTAACGTAAGTTTATATACACATGACAGGAGAATATATCCTTATACAGTAAAGGTATATAAAATGTTGTTCATGCAACGATTGAAAGGTAGAAAATAAAAATTTTCCTATGTACGAATATTTGTTTATCCCCACTGTATTTATATATATATATATATATATATATATATATATATATATATATATATATATATATATATATATATGTGTGTGTGTGTGTGTGTGTCTGTGTGTGTCGAGTGTTTCATAATTTTTTATAAAATGATTGGACACAAATGGTAGTGTAAAGTGAATTACATTTATTTTAATGTCAAAGGATACCATTTTATATCTGCAAACATTTAGCACCAAACGTGAATCAAAAATGTAAAGAGGAGTCCTTGAGTGGATGCTCCAGATATCCACTCTTCAATTGAAGACTGCTGTGTATGGGGTGCAATGTTGTTGATAACGACCGCACATTTTCCTGGTTGGTCGGTGGACTAGATGGTGAGACACACGCTGCTCTATGGTCTTCGCAAGTGCCATGAGCTACAAAGTTTTAGAAAAATATGGTTCATGTTTGGAAATGTGTTGAAATTGAACTTCCTTCTATATCTTGCTTGAACGATCTTGAGAGATTTAGTTTTGTAAAATATCTTTGCACAATATATCTGTTCCGTCGTCCAAGGCATGATTTCGCTATATTTGTTTGATTATAGCAAGATGTTTACTATTTACCACAAAAAAATCTGAAAAGAGAAACAGAATGAAGTCAACCAGGAGGATTGGAGAGGACACTTCGTTTCAACAGTTGTGAAACACCTTGTTTATATATATATATATATATATATATATATAATTTTATTAAGATTGTGTATCATAGTGACTGCCACTTCTTTACAGGTCTTCTTCTCAAACCCACATTTCTGGCCCAATTCACACTTACAAGATTTGTTACATGTTGACAAAAATAAGAACTATTTTTGGCGTTATTCACCCACCCTTTTATATAGCTTTTTAGGCCAGTTGCATATCGACATTATTTGCTATAGAGTTGACACGAACTACAATAGGTTGTAGCAGAAGGACCTGTACGAAATCAATCATCTTTTCTTTGACTATAATGAGATTTCATATAACTAGTAAATCCGACATTGGACAAATGTTACTTACTACAGAATTTATAATCCTGTTTAGACTGAAAGTGTCCAGAACTGAAGTCAAATCCCATTTACGATGTGCTTGTTTGAAGATTCTCTGTACTCCCAATATATATAATCTTAATATCCCATCTAAGATTTTACATTATAATGGGAGTGATTATTTAATCCCCTCGTTAAAGGTCTCTACATTCACGCATCATATATCTTTATCGATGATATCATGACTTCTTCTTTAGGTTAGAACATGTGTTGCCTGTAAGGGAGTTCTGAAGGCAAGAATTCATGCATATTATAACTTTTATTTTCTTGGATTCTTATTACACTGTTATCATTGGGGTGAGTTTCTGAGACTGTAAAATTGTCCGTTAAAAGTCCGTTGGCCATCCATTCATTAATCAAAGCTTATCCATGAAATCATAAGAAAAACAGATGTTATGTCGTATATTAATCGTGACAATCATCACTGGATTATCTTTTCTTGGTAAACTGAACGTACCCGCTTGATTACAATGTAAAAATCGTTTACCTTTGAAAAAGCTTCTTTACCTTTTTCGTTATTTCGGCTCTAAACTTATATGCTTCTAAACTGGAGTTTAGCCTTTCACTTTTTGTAAAAATGAATACCCAGTACATCCCTGCATTTTCTACTTTTTCGAGCTGATTTTTCCTCTCCTTTATCTTGAAGAAATCTAACTTCATCTTCCTTAAGTTAAATGATACTATTTACTTACAGTTGCAATGAAAATCCTTTTCATGTAGTCAGATTTTTTGGTGCCTCTAGCTGCTCTACACACATATTTATCTATAATGAGAACGAATTTTTGCCTTTTAAGCAAGGATATCATATTAGAAAATAAATCACCAATGCTTTCTTTATTAGATGATAATTGTTTTTTGTATTATATTTACTGATATTTTTTTATTCGTTTTTATAGACTATGATCATTACGATTAAATTGAGAATTAAACAAAAATACAGTCCATTGAGCTTGAATCATTTATGTAGAAGTCATGCAATATCATTCCCATCTTGATGTTAATAATTGCAAAGATATTTCTAGCATCTATCCTTTTTAAAATCTTGATTTTATCATTATCAATATCACTTGGTGTTCTATCCGGTGACGAGAAGTAAACAATAGACTTCATGGAACACTTTTAGTTGTTCGATCCTTTGCAGTAACAATTGCATAAAGTGGACATTTGTGAATTGAATATTTTTTTTTAATTTAAAAAAGCATTGAGGGAAATGTTATTTATGTTACTTCATCTTCCACGTTCGAGCTAAAAGGCAATAATAAGGAGTTTAGATATTTTTATAAATAAATGATGACATGAAAATTATCACGATAGAATCAAAATAAATTTTTAAAAATAAATTTAATTAAAACTAAATATTCTAATGCCATCTAATTACAAAAAAAGAATTAACTTCGTGGGTAATTATTATCAATATTATTATTATTATTATTATTATTATTATTATTATTATTATTATTATTTAATGTTTAGTTTTAATTTTGGTCCCTTTAACTCCTTCGTCTGGGCTTTACCCAAGAACTTTGGCGAGAGAAAGTAATTGATATATGCAGTTCATTTATTTATGGTTTATGCTGCTTCTTTTTTGTGTTTTTTTTTTTTCAGCTACATTGATCGTAATCTTCTGTGGAATGAACAGTTCAGCTAAGAATTGTTTTTGCATTTCGTACTTATTGGATCATACCCAGGGCTCTCAGTATAACTGAAACTGTAGTAGTTTTAAGGCTCCATATTTTTTATTCTATTTCTATTTCTATGGTCTTGTATTTATTTATTTTATGATATAGCTTCACTAATATATTATAATCTGTTATCCCTAACATATGAATTATAAAGCATTTATTTTGATAGTTTTTAATCACTCTGCCTGTTTTATAGCTGTTCATTTTTCTATCAGTTTAGATAACAAAGTCCTTGATAATAATATCTTTTTTAACTTTTATTATTCGTTAGGGTTGCTGTTAACACCATTTTTCACCATCAAATATTCTAAAGTATTTACTCAGTTCCTAATAAATATAATATTTTATTTGATCATATTTTTTCTTGATAGTCTATTGGAGTTAGGATTGAACGATCGCACATTATGTGGTCAATTGATTCAGTTTTTTTTCTTCTCCCATTCTACACATCGGATTGGATCGATTTTTTATAATGTTTGCCCGATAAATTCTAATTGGCCGACTCAGGTCCTGTGCTACTGTTATTAACCCTACTGTCTCTTGCTTTAGTTCAGCACTTTTCAACCATAGATTAGTCTTTACTATATCTATATCGACATTTCTAATGTTTGTGTGTCTCATCCATGTAGATGTTTTTGTTGTCAGGTGTTTTTCAATTGATTTATTCCCAGTGCTTTTCTTTTTTTCTTTTTTCAGCTTGTATAGTGTTATCGTTTATGTCTATTCCTCTCTCGGTGTAAAGTCAAGTTATTTAGCAGGTTTATAACTTTCTTTAGAAATTGAATATGTTTGTCTTGTCGTTTGTGTTCTGTTGAATCCAATCGAAGTATTTCTTTAAACTTGTAATTGGCTCTTTCGTCGGTCACTTCTAGTTAGAGTAAGCGACAAAGAGATGTTCTCTAACTGCTTTCGCTGATGCATTCAGCGACAGGTTATTAGTTTTCTAACTTCATTATCCATCTTTTTTATTTAGGTCCAATTTGTAATATTAAAATTGTATGTCGCTACTGCTATCGCCAGCATGTTAATTGCAAAACATTATCTTTTGCATTTAATTCTATCTTGATAAGGCTCTTATTCTTCTACAGAATTCTTTTGTTTTTTTTTTGTTTTTCTTTATCTATAGCATCATTAATAAAATTCACTTAATTAATTTCTAAATATACATAGGCTTTAATAAATTCTAACTCTGTCATATCTGTGTATATATCTGAAGTGATATTTTTGGACTTTATTAGCGAGCCTTTCCAGTATATGACTTTCGCACATTTCTCCAGATCGAATTGCATCCCTATGTCTTAACTAAAACTTTTCTGTACTAAGTAGAAATTCTAACTCATCATCTTGTTTTGGATATAACTTTAAATCGTTCGTATAGAATAGGTAATTTTATTCTAGTCGAATTTTACATCCATAATCTTTGTTTCTGAGTTCTATGGAGAAAGGTACTAGAACGCTACAAAAACAAAGACAAGAGAGAGGGATTAGAGCTCTACAAAAATAAAACGAATAGAGAGAGAGAGAGAGAGAGAGAGAGAGGGAGAGGGAGAGAGAGGGAGAGAGAGAAAGAGGGAGAGAGGGAGAGGGAGAGAGAGAGAGGGAGAGAAAGAGAGGGAGAGAGAGAGAAAGAGGGAGAGAGAGAGAGAGAGAGAGAGTATCCCTAAAAGGTTATATTCTTAATATTCCGTTTATTAGTTTTTGTATCAGCCTTCCTGATGGATTCATCTGACGTTTCTAGGCCACCTTTCCACGTTTTGGCAATGTTATTGTAACTGGAGATATTTTTCAAATGTTTAGATATATTATAATCTATTCTTTGCGTACGTTATCGAAAGCTTGTTTGTTGTCAATCTAAACCAAACTTTGATTTTTCTGTTTGAATCGATAATTCTCCATGATCATCTTGTTTATGAGGGAACTGTTTTTCCATCCCTTTTGTTCTAAAGGAAAGATGTCCTTACATTTTATAAATTTGATAATTCTCTCTTTCCGAACCAATATTATCATTTTATATTGTGGGAAGGAATGTTATAGGTCGGTATTTTTTAGTGCTTTTGTTGTTTCTTTTGGTATATTACTCCTTCTAAGAAGCAATCAAGCACTTTTCGGGTTCTTTAATGGTTTGTTTAATAATTTTTGACAATAGTTGATGGGTGAAGAGGAGGTGGTGTAGCCTAAAGTTTAACTAACTCCCATTTATGCGTGCGTTAAAGTGTACTATAATCGTTTCTATTGTAATATTGTTGTATTTTAGTGTTTCATTAATTTACAAATATCTTTTATATTTCTTACTTATGATTTCTTATCGCTCCATAAATTGCTCCAAAATGTTTTCAGTTCTTCAATCGTCAGGGTTTCCTTTACAATCATTGTCTTTTTTCCTATTTGTTGACATAATTGTTGAGTCTGTAGAATTAAAATATTTTGTTGAGTCTGTAGAATTTTCACGTCTTTGGATACTTGGGACTTTTAATTGAGTGTTTGTGAAACAGTTTGTTTTTTTTCATTATTATTGGAATCTTATCAATTGATGTTTTGTCATATTTTCTTTTAATTTTTCTTACTTTCTTTGTTATCATTTTGACGCTCTTACTCATTTCATCAAATATGGTTATCTCCCCTTTGAATTTCTTCATTTCGTTTTCCATTTCTTAATTTCCATTTGTGTTGCTTAAATCTATTTTTTCGCGTTATGCTTACTGGATTTACTTTTGTAGTAGTCACATCTATTATTTCATTTCAAAGCTAAAGATTTTGTTTAAAGTGTTGTAAAAGATATTTTGTAGCATGTCTACCCCTTTCATCTGCATTTGTTTTTGTCCTTTTTCAATTTTTTTGACATGCCCTGTCTTTCATATCTATATTAGTTATTATTATCGACTTCTCTGATTTTATCTTCTTTCGTTTCGTCGATTTTAATATTATTTTCTGTATAGTCTAAGTTTTCTCTTTGAGATTTACTATTCTTTAATTTGTCGTATTTATTTTCGGTTGCTGGAGTTTTTATACAACCATTAATTGATTGTTTTAAAAGTATTATCTGTTTCATTATTAACTGCGTTCATTTCAAACACTATACTTTCATTTATTACACTTTCATTATTACAGTTTCAGTTATCGCTATTATAATCATTATTCAGTTATCGCCATTTTTATAATTTTCCGTGAGGAGGGTAATTTTGATCGATACTTTATAATCACTTCCCTCTCGTACAATGCCAAATACTGTGTATGAAATGCTAGCCCAATGCTAGCATCTATTTTGCATACGCACACCAGACCTCTGACTGACCCATTAATATATCAACTACTTCTAGTCACGTGAACTCCAATAGCTCAAGCTATTTCAACACTTGTTTTTGTTGGCTGGAGATCAGTGTTCGACCCACGAGTTGGTATCGGCATATTCTTCTACATAATACACTCCTTTCGAGTTTTTTACACCAGTGTCAAGTGATGGTCTTTCACATGAGTCGGAGTGACATCAAGTCTTATCAGTTCTCCACGGCTTTTCTTTGTAGTTTCGGCCAATCTCAACCATGGGGTTGTCTGGATGGTTTCGTCCTACGATTTCTATCTTCTATTGCCCTTTCGAAGCGTTTAGAACCGTTCTCAGTGATCCAATAACAAACGGTATTACCGTTACTCTTATGTTCTGCTATTTCGTTGATATCTGACAAGTTCCATGTATATGTATTGTAATATAATTAGGGACTCAGGTTGATTGCTTTTGTATTAGGTTGTTTCCTAACTAGATACAGAGGTCAATCAAAGGAGAGTGAAAAAGGAGGAACATATATGAGAAAGAGAAAGAGAGAGGCAGTAAGAGAAAGAGAGAGAGAGAGAGAGGCACAACGATAAGTGAAAAACGAATAGAAAAATGAACGGTAGATATCCGAAAACCAAGTCATGATAGCAGCGGACGTCCAAGTTAAGAGAAATGTATCGGGAGCAATCGGCTGACGGGCTGTAATTAGCTGGAAGAAACTCAAACGAAAAAGCCTTTAAAGTGCATACAGCATAGAAAACAGGAAAAGTTGGAGACGTGTGCTGTGGATCTCTAAAGACAGAATCCCGAGCAGGAAAATGCGAGAACTACAACAGAAAGTGGAAAAGTGAATATCAAGTCTATGTTTGTCTTTCTCGTCTCGTGACGGTTTATTTCTCTCTGTCTATATAAAGCGGGTTGACTCAGTGTATACTAAGAGTGGAAGTAACAAATAAACTTTTGTATTAGCTAACCTACAGACAGGGCTTTGTGTGTTCGTCACCTTTTCTCAGGGTGAGGTTACATCGGTGGTTCGACTGAAAATCAAGGGGTAGTGCTACACTCATAGACCCTTTAAAACCGTAGTGGTACTGTATCTCTTATCACTTGTTTTTTTAATTTCTACTTGGGGGTCCGCTTGGACAGCAAATTCCACTGAACAGCAAGTTCTCTTGTTTTGTTAATTATCACTAGGTCTGGTCGTCTAATCGGGATTAAGTAATCTGTTTGTATCTCAAAATCCCTGAAAATTGTATTCGTCTCAATCTCAAAGACGGATTCTTGTTTGTGAATATGTTTGGTTGTTCGGAAAAATTTCAGTTTCTTCCACAATTACCAATGGCTCTCTTTTCCCGCCCACTCATACCTAAACATATACACCTTTGCGCTTGTTTGGTGTATTCACTTATTATGTGATTAATCATTTTGCCTTCGTTTAGACTTAATCTACACTTGCTATTGTGTTGTGCGTTCTCGATTTTTCTCTTGGATGTAAAAGGCTTTTTGCGTTGTCATGAACTTTTTCCTTGACGTCCATTTGTCTGAGTTCCTCCGTTATCCATTTTAAGAATGGCCCTGAGTATCTTACAAGAGGGAATGCCCAGGTGTCTATCCCTTTGATGAGATTTCTGCCACACAACTTGGTTTCGAGAAGTTTTTTTGATTGTCTGTGGTACTTTTTTTAAGGTGTCTACTTCCAATATTTCCAAATACAAGTAATTTTTATTTTCCCTAAGAGTTCTATATCTTTCTTTATTTGCTTATTCTATTCCTTCTGTAATGTGTCTTTTTCCACTTTTAATTATGGACATGGCACATTAGTCTACATCAAATTTTATACCTATATCATGATTTAATAATCTTATTGTTTGTATCAGTCTCCAATTCTTTTTCATCTTTGAAAATTGATGTCATTTGCGTACATAAGGTGATTAATCTTTTGTGATTTCCTAAATTTCTTACTCTCTGTACTGTTCCTAAGTATGTAAAAGAGTGGCATCCCTGGTACTAAAAATAGTAATGGCGAAGCGCATCTCCCTGAAAACTCTTCCTTATATTTTTACTTCATCAAAAGTTTTTCCTGTCAATGCCACTTTTCGGTTTTTCATGGCACCCAAGATAAAGTTTAAGACTTTGTTGAATATTATCAGACTATCTACTATCCGAGTTTGCTGGATCATATTATAGGCCTATTGTTTGTATTGCTTGACCCTGTGTCGGTATCTTTTGAGTCTCACTTCTTTCGACAGTATCTTTTGATTTGTCTCTTCATGTTGTACCGTCAGATTTGTCTTATGTCTTGTTAATGCTCTTTTCATCCCAACACACTCAGGTGTGTTTTTCTTCCTTTTTATTTTTGCTTCTTGCTACATTTTCTTTACCTCTTCTTTTTGCCTTATTCCCTATCCAAGTTTTGTATTTGTGTTCGGGTTCTTCTGGAGAATCCTGATTTCATCACTTGTTTTGCACCTGCATAAATTTGCTTGTTTAATTCAGTGATATTACCTGTAGGAATATTTGGCAATAATTTGTAATTACTATAAATCAACATAAACTTTTATTCTTAATATTTTCAGCTTGATATTAGTCGTTTGTGGTGCTTTTTTTTCCAATGCATACATAAATAATATTTAATCCTTTTTTTTTTCTTTTCCTTCCACTCCTCTTTTCAATTTTTGGCCGTAAGATTTAAAATTCAAATGACAATTACAGGATTCTAACTTTACACATATTCATTTCATAATAAATACAGATGTAGAATGAACAAATCACAGGAAAAAAGGCTAAAAGTTATAGAACTTAGGATTTTTTGCACCTTTTGTTGTCTGTAAGTCAACATCTAGAGGAATTCATTTTATCTATATTTTTCGTCAGACAAGGATAATTATATAAAATATCCTTATATATACATTGGCCTAGTGGGTAGTG
Source organism: Sepioteuthis lessoniana (assembly GCA_963585895.1). NCBI lineage: Eukaryota > Metazoa > Mollusca > Cephalopoda > Myopsida > Loliginidae > Sepioteuthis > Sepioteuthis lessoniana. Next base: position 112,283,983 of record OY757918.1, read on the forward strand.
TGTTCATCAATGCCCTGTTATACAGGTGTTCAATCCCATGTCGTGTCATACCAAAGACTTAAAATGGTACTTGATACGTCCTTGCTTAACACTCAGCATTATAAGGTACATATCAAGGGTAAAATGAAGCAATCAAGGGAAAGTAGTAGCACCCTCCCCTACACATCGGTGAATTGGCTAGTCAAAAGGTAGCCTTCGAGTCGCCCTCGACTACAGTCGTCAACTTATATATATATATATATATATATATATATATATTAGATATCTAATATATATTTATTTATTATTATCATATAATAGCTCTATCCTAGATATTGAGCAATCTCCATATTATATTGAACTTGGTTCGACACAAACCCACAAAGTGATTTAGTAACTACCAACACTGTTATAATATATATATATATATATATATATATATATATATGCAAACACACACTCACACACACACACACACATACATATATATATATATATATGTGTGTGTGTGTGTGTGTGTGTGTGTGTGTTTGTGCGTGTGCGTGTGTGTGTGTGTGATAAAAACAAAATATTTAGAGGAAGTACTTATTTATATGAGAAAATTTGCCAATGTTTGGCACTTTGTCTTTTTGCTAAATGATCTTTAAGGTGATGTTGAAATGCAGTCGACTATCTGAGAATTATATTTAAATGAAACGAAAAACATTATATATATATATATATATATATATATGGGGGGGTATCCTATGCGTTAATTACTATATTCATTGTTAATTTGATAATGAAACACTGTATAGCAGAATGTCAGTATCGTTTTTGTAGCTGTGATATTCTAAAGAAAGAAATATTGTCTTTTGCCAAAAAACATGACGTCATTTCACAGAAGAGTCAACATGTAACAACCAGGTTGTTTTGTGCATTTTCCAATTCGCAAATCTTGATTCAAAGTTATAAAAAGGACAGTTTTTTCATGTAAGTATCAAGTCGATATATCAGGATTAAAACTACATAAACAGGAATAAACACAAATATATTTTTCTTTCGTTTTCCGCTGTTTGCCTTTTCAAACTGTCGTTACTTCACGTACTTTTCAGCAAGGAAACATTTTCATCGTTTTTTGTTTTGTTTTGTTTTGTTTGTTTTTTCTTGATTTCTTAATATTTTCCTTGAATAATCATGTGTAAAAATCGAGTTTCCTTTGTGTCTGAGACTCACGCAAGAAAATCGTTATTGAATCTTGAAATATCAACAGAATAAAACGGAAATATTACATGAGATTTTTTTATTGTTATTCATTCAACTCTTTCTTTCTTTTATTCTTTCTTCAAAATTCATTTTTTCTTAATTTTTCTTACTCTCTTTCCATTAGAATATCCCAATACAGAAATGTTAAGAAATCAAATCTCGCAAGTAATGACTTTGATCCTTACAATGTGCCCTTTGTCAAACTAACTATTTGTATAAAATAAACCCTTATTTTGAAATATCAACGGAATTTATAAGAAACTTTTCATGTCTCTAATTTATTTTTTCTTGTATTTTTCGGGTTTTTTTCTTCTTTTTTTTTTCTATATCATAATATCTATAATTTTCTTGAATCAAGTAGTTTTTTCTGCTGGTCGAATGATCGGTAGCTAAGCCGGCCTTTCATTCCGCTTCGATGTTACTTAGAACCTTAAGAATATACTCTTTCTCGATGGTTAGCAGACTGTTAAAACCTATTTTTTTATTGTAATGAAGTCTATCCTTATTTGGTACCCTACTAATATGATATTGTGCCAAGATACACAGAGTAAATAATTCCAGACTGGAAGGAAACATCGGTATTTTTGGATTCCCTTGAACCAACATTTAAATCTTTTAATAAATGTCGATTTTTGGGAAATAAAATGGATTCTGTGTGTATAGAATTATTATTCGTTTAACTGAAAACAATCTTTATTAATTTTTCATAGAGACTTTTCCTTTGGCTGGGTTTAAAGGCATCACTTCAAAGCTCGAGGAACTGACGGACCAAAATTTAATGGCTGAAAATGCAAGATGTAAGATACCTGTCCTAATTATTCGCTTAGAGTAATTATTCAACTTTAGACAATAGTAGAAAGGTCGAAGATCCCACTGACAGAAACACAATCAAATTCATGTAATAAATAATACCAGTACTTCTTTTTAGATCTTATCTCCTCGTTTTATTGTAATGGTTTTCAAGCTAAATTTACAGATCACTATTCTTAAGTACTCATTTATATCTTTTGTCTAAGGGGCTGTGCTAAAACAAAGTTAACTTAGGAAACTGTTATTTTTACTAATGATTTTCAGACAATAATAGGAAGGCTCAAGGCCACAGTGGTTATAATATAAACTCATTAATTACTTAGATTAATCTAACAGAGACAATTCGTTTTCACAAAACTTTTGAGTAAGTCGAAAAGATCCTAGAACAAAGTTACTAACAAGTCGCGATTGAAACAGTTAAAGTGGTGATAATCGTTTTTAATATTCAGTGAATAATGATCATAATTCATATCAGAATTTTAGACAATATTGCAAAATATCTTAATTGTATCTTAAGATTTTGTTTTTATCATAGCCTTCCAGATGATTCAAAGCGTACATACTTTGATTAAAAATTTCAGAAAATGCTATGAAGGTCACATATTCTCCGGTCGAAATGTAATGCTCGAAATAGCAAGGGTTTTGACACTCTTCCGGTTCAATAAATAATAATTTCTCCACTCCAAAACTCCAGTCAATACGAGGAGGGCTGTAGAGTCAGTCATCCGGAAACAGATGGAGAAAATGACTCAGTTGACATTGAAAAGGAGTATTTTTGCCCTCAACATTAGGTAAATATTCAGTTTACTTTTTTCAACGTATTGTAAAAAAGAAAGATAATTTTAATCTTGGGACAAATTCAGATCATCGGCGTCAATTGAGATTTGGGAAGTTGTGCTGTGTCGTTTATTGCATTGGTGCACGAAGATGCATTCAAATAAAATTTGAGCGTTTGTATTTGTTACGAAACTAACGAGAAATTCTTTCTAAGCGATAACAGCCGATTATTACGCGAAAGAATTATTGCCTAGTCGCATTAAGTGGGAATCTTCTGCTAAGAGAAGAGAACAATAAACATTTGATGATTTTCCCGCCAAAAAAGACATGAAGCGAGGCAAAAAGATGGAAGTAGAGTGACAATAACTTCCTGAAAGAAAGCTTTAGAATTTATTTATGTCTCTGTTTTTCTTAACAGAGTGGTCAGTGACAATCCACAAGAATAGAATGTCAGAAATTCCTACCATTCTATCCAGGTTTTTTTTTTTTACTGGGAAGGTTTTGTTTTTTTCTTTTGCTTTCTTTTGGGCACTGATTTAAAAGATCCTTATATATTATCTCATTTAAAAAAAAAGAAAATGAAATATCGTAAACAAAATACTATGTGCATAGATACGCAGATTATACATAAATAGGGAAACGTGATATCTTCATTTCATTCCGGAACAATTTCACTAATGCCAATCACGGGATCTGCATGAAAAGTATCATCATCATCATCATGTCGTGCCGCCAGCACCGATATCCCTGGCCATCTCTCGGCACCTCTCCCTCTCATTCATCGCCTTCGGCAGGTCTTCAGGGTTACATCCTGAGTCTTCACATAGCTGCTGTATGTAAGTTCGAGCTGGTCGTCCTGCTTTTGCTTGGCCATATGTGGGGGTCCATAGGAGTACATCACTTACGAGCTCGTCCTTGCTTCTCCAGCAGTGTCTAGTTCGTCTAACTTGTATAGTTTTCGTGATGGGAGGCAAGTGGCCGTGTAGTTGGTGTCTCGTGGGGTGTTGTCGCCAGGACTTGTTCAATATTGCTCTCAACATTCCTGTGTAGTTGCCGTCTAGCTTCTTCTCCAGCCGTTTAGTTAGCGTCCATGTAGTGCATCCATATAGCAGTATCGATACAACCGCTGCCTGGAAGAAACTGCGTTTCATTTTATCGGTCAGGTCTGATTTCCATATGATCGAGAGCCTGGAGATAGCCGTCCATGCTTTCGTCAGTCGTGTGCCGATGTCGTTTTCGGTTGATGAGATGCTACTTCCTAGGTAGGTGAATTTGTCTACTAGTTTCAGAGAGGCTCCGTCTAGTGTGGTGATGTTGCCCGTTTGGTTGTAACACATATATTCCGTTTTGTGTGCATTGACATGGAGGCCAATGCCTGCTGCGGCTCGTTCCAAACTATGCAGTAGTGTCTCTGCTTGATTAGGCGTATTCGCCAGTAACGCCAAGTCATCAGCGTGGTCGGCGTCTGTGATTGTTTTTGCGGGGTACCTTTTGCTTCTTTTCTTAGTCAGCTCGAAGCCATTTTCTCTGATTTTGTCGATCGACGTTCTAAGCACGTAGTCTAGACAAATGATAGAGAGGTATGGGGCTAGTGTGTGTCCTTGTAGTACTCCTGCAGCAATGTCGAAGTATTCCGTGTCTCCATCTGGTGAACGTACTTTCACTTTTGTGTTTCTGTTGAGAATCATTATTGCTGCTACGGTTTCTTTTGGTGGGCCGTATGCTAGTAGGATTTGTTCCATTTTTTTTTTTTTTTTGTTTTGGCTTTGATTAAATTTGACTGCCAACTAAAGAGACACTTACGCTGCATGCATTAAGTATTTGTCGGTGGAGTCAGTCAATAGTGGATCTCGATGAAGTATCAGTGTTATCGTTGCATTCAGATTGACAATTTGTGTTGGATTTTCCATAAAATATCCTATCAACCAGGTTTTTAATAATTCAGTTTTAATTCACTGCGATTTTGGCTCTTCTCAAATATAAAGTGAGTCAACAATTTGTGACTAAGACAAGGATTTTAGGAGAAAACGAAAATGATATTGATACAGGAGGAGGGCTTTTCAACTTATGAACATTTAAGCAGACATTGGGACGTGTTTATTTTATATGGGTAATACTCCGAACTAAGACCTGTTGCCGTATTTAAGTCATTTTCCTTAAAATGAAATGACTAGATCCTTTAATGACTGGTCTCGTATCTCCATGCGGAATCCCAAAACTGCAGCTTCTGCTTTAGTCGATAAACACAAAGATTACTAATCCCATAATACTTGAGTGCAAAAAGCTCTTTCAAAAGTAATACGAACACCCACACGCACAAACTCATTTAAAAGCTTACACACATACACAAACACCCGCACACACATACAAGAGAACACACGGGCGCACACAGGCACACAGTTATACAGACAATTACATACACTCGCTTACATGTATAAACACATGCATTTGCACACACACACACACACACACACAGACTTAGAACTGTCAGAAGCGATCTGGATTCTATGATGAGGCCAATCATGAAGTCCTTCCATGAAAATGAAAAAAAAAAGTTAAATGTACTGAAACTACCTCATCTTAGCATAAATGCTGGATCTGTTTTTTGTGAACAAAGAAAATAACATCTGCAACATCATAGACGTAGCTTCGACGGAGAAATGAAGCATAAAATGAAAAAGAAAATCGTAATAATACAAAGATTTTGCTCAGGATTTGATAAGAAAGTTTTAAAACATCAAAGGTTAAAGTTGCGCTTATCACGTTCGGCTCACTTGGAATCGTCGCAAAAACACGCGAGGCGAAAATAAAGGAATTGCGATTTAAAGAAAGATTGAAACTCAACAGACCACGGCACTTTTAGAGCTTGCCCAAATACTGGAGAATTGAGAAGACTTTCCATCACTTCTGCTACATGAACAAATAAGCGAGTCATTTGGATGGATAGGAGATAAAGGAAGAGAAACTGACAGAGATAGATATAAACATGCTGATATATATGTACATAAAGAGAGAGCGAAGTAGAAAATAATCATTTGAGTACCTATCTCTGTTAATGTCTATCTGTTGAATTTGATCTATCCATCTATCTATGTATATTTTTCTATTTATATATATATATATATATAGTCATCCACAGACAGATCTGTTTCGTTCTATCAGAACTCATCAGTGTGGCTAGACAGTATCTTCTCGTAGCTGGGATCGAAACCCGGTTGACTAAATCACCAAGCCAAAGCTTCTAACCATTCAGCCACGAGGAGATATTAGCTGCGAAGTAAATTTTAATCGATTATGAATCACAATTACTATTGTTTACATACATCCGTTCAACGGTTGACGAAACCTCAATTCATCTACGAAGAGGCGTGCAATAGACGCAAATGGCAACACGATTACTTCTTCGCCAGTGAACTCAACCCTACGGGGGTAGGGGGTATATATATATATATATATATATATAAACGTGTGTGTGTGTGTGTGTGTGTGTGCGTGTGCGTGTGTGTGTTGATAGCTTCTGTAAGTAATTATGTAATTTCTTGATAAATTCTTTTAGTATTGAAGTGACCAGATAAAATTCTTGCTTTAAATCTTGCATTCTTGGTCTTCTTCACGAAATAATTGTCTGTAGAGAAAAGGAATTCGTCTTCCTTGCCAAAAGCAGTTTACTCGACTGACAGCATCATCGAAATAAGAAACATTTTAAGTTGTCATGACTCCAATTCTTGATTCTCTTCACTTAGTCTGCTGATAAGAAATCGAACTAGATGTCTACTGGCAATGAACAAAATCCGTATCCAAGAAAGATAAAAATTAAAAATTTAACGAGCAAGATTAGGAGAAAAAAAAGGAAGAGAAATTCGAAGAGTATCTCAAAAGAAACTGTTTTTAAGAAAACAAAGATATGTTCAGTAATCTGGTTTTGTCGTGGAGTGTACTACTCGATTAACGTATTTTTGTCAACAATAGCCCTACAGAGCCCATCCTTCTCCAGGTCTACGACGGGTTTGAATTAAGAATTGTCTTCCTATACTGGTTTCCATGCTAGGTTTAAAGAGCCCAGTGTGCCCTATTATTTAAGCATAGCAGGAGAGGAATAGTGAATTTAACAGTGAAACGAAAACAGCCGTGTCGAGGGTGTGAACTCGGGATCACTGAGTCCATTTCTGACGACAGTAACCGTTAAGTCATAAGTACCTACGTTTTTTTTACAAGTATATGCACCAATTAAATGAATTCGTGATCTTTCGATAGTATTTTTAGTTTGCAGCAGCCTTTACTTTTTGTATTAAATCTAACTGTATCACGCCACATTGGTTAGTATCGAATTAGTAAGAATGCTTGACGTCTTTTTACCAATTTGAACATTGAAGGATATTTATATGATCTGTTCGTTTTGAATTAGAATTTCTATTGAGACGTTTCTAATTTGGCGACAGTCCTGTAAGGGATTATTGTTTGAACTGCATGAGTTTCAAATTGGGTGGAACATTCCGTAAAGATTAGCTTAAATTTGGATGATCATTAACACCAATATCGATTACATTGAGTGATTTTGGCGAAACACGAAACAACTTCTTCCTTCCAGCCGCACTAAATTTGTCATTCACAAAACATATTTGTTCCTACAGCTGTAATCATCCCTGAAAAATTGTATATTGCAGCAGATGAAAGATATAAGAAAATGCTCGTAAGAGACCAGCAAATTATTCTTCAAAATGACTTCTAAAACACATTTCAGATAGAGGAAATATGTGAAAATGCTATATCAACATCAGATTGATTGATTAATTGGTTTATTGATTTTAACAGAATGTCAAACCATCTTTAGGTATTTTATGCCTAGAGGGTTAGGGAATCGTATTCATTGTATTTTCATATTTATATTTTTGACAGTTTCTGCAGAGTTTTGCACACAGTTATATAAAATCAAATATTCCTATCAAATACTTAAATATTTCATTTCAAGTATTCCTATCTGATATTAATAATTTTCAGAGAGATCTATTTCATCGATAAATCGGACCCTAACAAGTACAATTATTGAGGTCAGTGTGATGCCTTACTATAATGACAAAAAAGGGGCTTTCTGCAATTCTCAGATCTAGAGAAGTGGGGCCTCACCACCAGACGCAGTTAGATGTCAAACTTTTAACAGCCTTTTTGTGGATGTTCTTATTCCTCTGCAGGGAATACAACCAGGTAATTCTAAGTGCCATCGATAGAGAGTTAATGTTTGAATGGGGTCTTCAGGGGATATAGTCACCGACAGACTGAGTCTATTTTAGGGTGGGGTTTTACCTCTCAGCATGGAATACAATCAACTTATTCTACCCCACCACCAACTGGTCGCACCAACAGTCGAGAGGACGAGAGTCTTATAAAACATGGAAGTAAAACAATACTTTTTAGAAGAAACTCCGTTTGGACACTACCTCGAACGTTATTTATTCATTATTTTGACGAAAATGATCTTTTTTTGCCAACATTTATATTATAGTAAAAATTTTCTAAAGTTCAGTAAATTAGAAGGGAATAGAAAATTCTCAAAAATGAGGATAAATCATACCTAGGTCAATCTTCAAAGACAGCCTGGTGTAAAGGGATCTTTTACTAAGTTGAAAATTATATATCAACTGCAAAATGTAAAGATCAAAGGAACAAAAGTAAGGATATTTGTGAGACATTTTATATCATAAGAGACAAATTTAAAGTAACGGTTATCGTCGGAGAAAATGGAATCGAAGACCCGAGTTCAAATCTTGGATAAGGTTCTTTGCGCTAATGAAAGGAGTGAATCGACACCTTCCACTTGCAACAAGGAGTAAATAATAGTACAGACTGAGTTATTTAACCGTGGTATGACACCAAGTCTTAGAAACTGATCTTCTGTCACATTCTGTCTATGGCGGAGGGGTTGGGTAAATACATACTTGGAAGAATTTTTCATGAAATTATATCCATTATCTATTTAAACAATTAAGGTAACACTAGAAAATGCAGACGAGGACAACAAATATACATTTCATGAAGAATTGATTCAATCTTTGTTAGTTTTATCGCAGGAAAAATATGGCTTTAGAAAATTACGTGGTGAATTCAATAAGTTTCCAAACTTTTTTTGTACGGGCATTTAAAATTGTTGTAGACTCTTGAAAATTCACTATGTTATTGCTATACATCGTATAAGATGACTGACCAATTTTTATGATTTCAGCTTTAAATGAACAGCTACAGCAGCAATTGGAATACACCCAACTAAAGCCTGATTGTCACAGCTGGTGAATTTCAAAAATGCAATCTGGACGTAAGGACACTTTAGAAGAATGATATACAATAAAATTCTGCTTTCAACTTGGAAAAAATGTCACAGAAACGTATGGAATCCTTCAGACTGCTTTTGGACCATCTTGCATGAATCGAGCATCAGTTTTTGAGTGGCATAAGAGATTCAAGATAAGCAGGGAGTCTGTGAGGGATGATGAGATGTGTGGGAGGAGTAAGGAAGTTAGAACACCAGAGTTGATTGGCCAAAGGGTTAGGGTTAGGGTTACTATGTTGAGGTTTTAAGGGAGTTCAGGCAGAGATTCCATCGAAAGAGGCCAGCAATCTTCAAATCGGGTCAGTGGCATTTCCACCAGGACAATACACCAGTCTAAAACTCCATCCTTGTCACAGACTATTTGACCAAGGTGGGCATCAAGACAGTTCCTCGCCCTCCCTATAGTCTAGACCTTGCTACCTTTGACTTTTGGTTATTCGCTAAGCTCAAAGGCTGTTGTTATGAGACAATTGAGGAGATGAAAGAGGCTGTGACGAAGGTCATTGACATGCTCACCTAAGAGGACTTCCGTGGGGCCTTCCAGAAATTCTTTGAACGGTGCAAGTGCATTGCAGCTGGAGGAGATTACTTCGGAGGGGACTAGAGTTTCCTGTGTGTACTATCAATAAAAGTGTCCATACGAAAAAATTCTGGAAACTTATTTAATGATTCTCGTATATTTTTGTTAACTAATGTATATTAATCTCTAATCTCCAGCCACATAAGCTCCCAAAAATAGAAGAAGCAGGTTCAAATCTCATCGAAATCTTATTCTTTATTTTCTGTCCATTATTGTAGAATGTAGAGGATAGCCTCCCTATATGTTGGAATAAAAAACAAACTATCACAGTTGCTCGGGAAGGTAACTGTAATAAATTCAATACAAGATTTCAGTCAAATGTTAACTCCAGAGAGAGAGAGAGAGAGAGAGAGAGAGAAAGAGAGAGAGAGAGAGAGAGAGAGAGAGGTGGGGTGGGAGAGAGATTTCTACCGCTATTCTATTAACAAATAAACATTTCAGAACCCGTACTTCCATTTCCTTTGCAAAATGGTGGAACTGATACTTCCAGTTTCTTAAAACTCAAAAAACATAAACACATTTTTAAACTGTCAAAATTTACTAAATTATAATAATGTTTCATCGACGAAATTCAGACAAAGTTAGACTCTGATTAACATAAGAATGCGAAAATGGGACATAATAATTTACTTCGAAACATCAGATAACATACAATTGTGCAAAAGGCACCAACCAAAAAGTATTGATTAACAATGATGAAGATATCACAGTAAAGATTTCCTGCAGTAACGATGCTTATCTATTTTACAAATTAAATCAAAAAGAGAAAGGATGCAGAATGCATAAGACCAAACCAACTAAACAAAAGACAAACATGTTGATACCAATCTGAAACATTCCTGAAATTGACTTCGAATCATTTGGTTATACGTGTTGAGTAGCTTATAATACCGGCGGAAATGTCCTGATCAAAACATCAACAATTTGAATATCAGTCTAACCAAGCCAAATAATTTGTGAAAAACAGGATGTTTCATGCCAGAATATCAATATAAAGTGAGGTTAAATCTAGCGTAAATTTTATAAACAGGTGCGAGGTGATATGCAGGTACGCATACCCAAATAAGATCTTTTTTGTAATATTGCTTGAAAAGGGGGGCTCATATGTATATGGTTTATTTGTATATAACGAATGCAAAGACTGCTACGCCGTTAACAATATAATAATAATGTTAGTTTAGTAAAGCAAAAAGAATCAAAATATAGAGCACCCAGTGAGAACTGAATTCCCATCTGTTATAATAAATCTAGAGTTATACACCCTCGTTTAATTAGCTTAGATTGGATTTACTATAAGTATTTGACTTTCGTGTGAATTAAAGTCAATACTTAATAGTAATGACCTGGGTAAGTGACTTGTCAAGCAGTACCCTAAGGCGAGGTGCCCTTGGTAACAAATATTCGATTATACGAAACACTTCTTTCATTTATCGTCTGAAAGACTCAAAGCAATAACCACAGCAATTATATTGATCATATTCTAGCATAATTTTATCGATCTACGCAGCTTTTTGTCATAAATAACACCGGTAATAAATAAATAAAACGTCATAAAACACGATGTTGTCTGTAAAATTAAATATATTAGTCCGTTATCTTGCCCCATTTATTCCTCTGGGACTTGTAACTAGCGCAATAAATTGAGCCGCATTTTCTCGCATTTTTTCAGTTTAATATAATCTACCCATCAATTAACGTTATATTTGTGTTTGTATAGAACAACACAACTGATGTAAAGGCATTCACTGAGGATTAAAACCATCTCAGCAATAATTAACATTGAAACTAGTTTCTTAACCACTATTCCACAACTAAGTCCCCTAATTTAGGTCTGGCACAAGGCTCTATGAGTGGAGCAGTTTGAGAATCCAACTCTCTACAGTAGTAAGCCTATTCTTGAGCAATCTGCGAACCAATAATTAATGGCAATTGACCTGAATGATATTTATTGAGATTAGGTTATCTGGCACAAGACCAAAACTGTTGAGCACATAATCATGAGAATCAGACTCTCTAAAGTCTGCTATATTAGCTTCCTGAACACTATTCAAAGGAGAGGGATTCACATTGGTATTTCCGAAGTGTGTCAAAAGGTCAGTGATGTGGATCACTCGTTGAAGATGAAACGCTTCACAATTTTCGCTTTTCTCCCAAGTATTACTCCTAAATAGTGTTAAATAACCAGTTCTTGAATAAATAAGATTCTTCTTAGAAAAGAAGAAAATTATCAAACTTTGTTTTATCTTTAATATTCCCTGTTCAAAACTTTCGAATTCGTTGAGAATATTTTAATGTTAATTACCAGAATTGTGAGCTGGCATATGAGTCTTCAACAGGGAAATGTAATTGATGATCACAATCAGAAATTTAATCGAGGCTCCTTCTAAGTTGGCCACCTTACCTTGAACTAATTGTAAGCATTTTAGTCTAACTGACAATTATAACTATTATGATTTCACTTTTTTAATTACTTCAGGGCCTTTTGTCTGGGTGCCATGTATTGATGTTCAATAAACTAGGCTAACTTGTCATTAAAACTAATACTTTAGGTCCATAATGATGATCAAAAGATTTGCAAAACTTTACAAATGTAGGAAAGCTGATCCGTTCTAGCTGACTCTCACTATCAGATCCAGTTAAACCGAGCAGATATTGGTACGAGCATAGTTAGCTAGCTAGCCAAACCGATCAGTATTTCTATCATTGTCTAATTGTGATGTACAAAGTTAATCTTCATAAATATCAGTTTGCCATTTCACTACACGTCAATATTTACTTTACTCGTTTATAAGAACATTACTGCTTTGCCATGTCCAATTCTCCATGGATATTTCATTGGCAGAACCTTCTGCTCGACTAAGCTAAAAAATGAATATTATTTCGCTACATCGACGTGGAACATTATTTGCAAGCCTAACCTTGTAGATCTTTAATTCTATAGAGAGCTAGAGATTTACTGAATGCTCCACACCGTTAGCCTTGTGTCAAACAAAGCAAAGATTAGTGAATATCAAAATGAAACGAATAAGATGGAAATCGGCAAATTGTTGGTGAAAATAATCCGAGAGGAAAGAAAGATTGAAACAGTATACGAGATATGGTTTGATAAAAATAAAATAAAGAAGAAGAAGAAGAAGAAGAAGAAGAAGAAGAAGAAGAAGAAGAAGAAGAAGAAGAAGAAGAAGAAGAAGAAGAAGAAGAAGAAGAAATTACTGTGAATCTGTCAATCATTAGGAAAAAAGAGAAGAAAACAGGCCGGTCGGATAATGTATGTGCAACGACGAAAGGAATGTTGGGTATTTGTTAAAAATGCAAAAGAATGAAAGTTTTATATATATATATATATATATATATATATATATATATATATATAAGAGGAGTGGCATTTGAACAACTTGGAGGAAAAGGCGTGGCAGACGAAAACGGGAAAGGCGGTAGAATAGTAAGGAAAAAGAAAAAAACAGCTATAGAGTGGACAAATCAGAGACTATGGTCGATATGTTGAATGTACGAATTGATTGCTTTGTTGAAATCGCGTACAGAAAAGCCGACAGTTATTTTCACGAGATTATGCGTATGTCCTTTGTTCTGCAGGGTAATGTATAATGGCCGACTGTATATTTGACTGGCTTTACGATATAAATGAATGAATGAACGATTAAGTCATTGCTCGTCTGGTAAAGAAGTAATTCACGAATTCCACCCGATTAAAAAAACTGCATTTCATTTGATTTTGTTTTTTTGTTTTTTTTTCCGGTGTTTTGGGTTTAAATTTTTTTTTTCTTACTTATAATTCGCATCTTTTCAACAAAAGTATATTCGAATAATAACGTTTCCGGTTTGTCAATATTATGCATAGGAAACCGAACCATGATGGCTTCAAGTATATGACAAGATAATCAATAATTTTCAGTGATCAGTACTTAGGAAACATCACCTTACCAAGGTATATCAGCTCCCGTTCAGGAGTACAAATTTGACATTTTCTCAAATCTAAAATCGATCTTGAAACAATGTGGACAAGATTAAGGAACTTAAGATTAGGCAGCTGATGTCAATCCCGAAAGAGGATTGTTTTAAAAAGGGAAGTGACACTAAGATAAACCTTAAGCATTTTTTGTTGAATCTGGAGGTATTTCCTTAGGCAGGGTAATTTGGAAAATTATATCAACAAAAAATGTATATATATATATCATCATCATCATCATCATCATATCGTGCTGGCAGCACGGATATCCCTGACCCTCTCTCGCCACTCCTCCCTATCGTTCATCGCCCTAGGTAGGTCTTCAGGACAGAAGTAAAATGCCAATAGGAATAGTGAATAGAAAGCGCTCAATGAGATACTAAAGCCAAAAATATCCGAATTGTAAAATATTTGATTATGTTGCTTAAATGTTCATATTGGTCACGCAATAGTCAAGCGGAAATGGGAGAAAAAATCGTTAGCCAACTTAAGATTTTTAATGTATGATGATGATGACGATGATGTCACGTTACATGATCTCTATACGCACATCATCATAATCATCATCAAGTTACGCTGATGAGACATATCCTCTCTCTCTCTCTCTCTCTCTCTCTCTCAATCGTCGTTCGTGGCGGGTCCTCTGAACAACATCCAGTGTCTGCAAAGAGCTGATGAATGTTTGTCGGTCAACGAACACTTGTATGCGTATGCGTGGGAGCCTGCAGAAAAACTTTGCTTACGAGTTCATGCCTTCTTGTCCAACATGTCTTGTTTGTTCTTCTTTGATGATTTAGGAAATGGGAAACAGATTATTACAAATCTGCTGGTTTGTGGTGCGCTTCTTCCAGGATTTGTTCAGAACCACATGCAGCATCCTTGCGTAGTTCCTCTCTAGCTTTTTTCTCCGAATGCTTTATTACAGTCTAAATGGTGCAGCTATACAATAATACTGACACGGCTTCAACTTGGAAGAAATCTCGTTTTTATCAGCGATCAGATTTCCATATGGTTGATAACCTGCTGATAGCAGTAAATGAGATATTGCTACCGATGTATGTGATATTTCATACGTTTGTCATCTAATGAGGAGATGGTACCATTTTGTTTAACACAATGAACCTTGTTTGATCTTATATCTATCGAGACCAATGCCTTGTGGGGATGTTTTTTGTGAGAAGCGCAACACTATCGAGATAGTCTGTATCTGAGATTGTTTCTGTAGGACATCGGCTGCTTTTTGCCTTTTTTACTGTGAGATCGTTCTTAATAGATTTATTGACGTACATACAACGTAATCTAAGTAGATTTTGAATTGATATAGTATTAAGGTATCTCCTTCCAAAACTTCAGCAACATTGTCAAAAATATCAGTGTCATTGTCGAGAAAACAAATCATTGCTTTCGTGTTTTTATAAAGCATAATTATAAGGGTAAGATTTTCCTCAGGGAGACTATATTAGTAGTTTTTGCTCCATCTATCTATTGAATCAAAGCATGGGGGAAATCTGAAAATAAAAGTGTTGAAGACAAGAAAATTTGACGATATACTTCATCGATTATGCGACGATGTGTATAAACAAAAACAAACTAGAAATGGACAATAATTTGCATCCTTCTCTTCCCCAAGAAAAGCGACTTCAGAATCATTAAGAACTACGGAGGCAAAACTCTTACTGCTATAACTGTAAAGGTTTATTATGCCATGTTTCTCAAACGTATCCGATCTGAAGTTCAGAAAATTCTTTCAAAAAATCAAAACGCTTTTCTGAGAAATCAATTCACAACTTTTCAGATTCTACCAATTCGTCGAGTTATCAAAGTGATAAGTGCAAGAAATCGTCACACACACACACACACACACACATACGGAATCACGCACACAAATATATGTATATAGATTGAGATATAGATTTGCAAAGATAAGTGTTTGGTACTGGATTTATGTACGTATATTGAATGGGTTCTGATAAGTTTAGTAATTTGTTAGGTATTGCCGGAAATCATCAAAACATGATGATAATAAAATAATCTTGCTGAATTTCTGACTGTGTAACAAAGTATATAAGGAAACTAGTTTCAGGATTTTACCAAAAACACTTGCGCAACGCGAACATACATTAAGATAGAATTCTAAATCATTTTACCAATTTTGTTTTTTCGTGTATCATCATTACACCAAGAGCTGGCATATATATATATATATATATATATATATATCAGAATATAGAACAATAGATACATTGTATTTAAGATGGCACACATCTACAAAAACCTTGATGGTTCTATAGATGTCACCAGAATCACTATCGTCCACTTTTTCCTGTCTTCAGTCTAATATGAATATCATTGTTGTAGCTATATGATTTGAAAAATCAAGTACCATATGACGTCACGTGATAACTTCCTCACCTCCAATTTATTTTACTCAACATTTCGTGCTATTTTCGTTCATTTCCCCCCACCCAAAATGAGTGCAACAGGGATTCCATAAAAAAACTGATTTATCCCTTTCCTTGATCATTTTTGGCTCGTTTGTTTAATCATGTTCACTTGAGGCTCACTTGATTGATGAAGGTCGTGGGCATTTTACACACCGCTGTTAAGAGTCGTCTTTCAAATACAGGAGACTAGTTTTAAAAACAGGTCAACATCACAGTTTCTTTCATTGAATCCTGTGCAAGATTATGATTCAAAAGACCAAATTTGGGATATTTAATAATGGCCTCCTGCAGAATTTTTTTTTCAGACTGAGGTGCACGGATCTCTCGGAAGAAAACACAATCATACATAAATTTTTAGAAATACCAATAAAAGACAGTTTGAAGCATATAAGAATAACTGTAAAAAGACATTCTTTGGGGATACATAATTACCAAACATGAGCATCTGTATTATTTTAAATTTTTTTAAAAATCAATCACTTTTGGTTCTTTTACCAAATATTGATGCTTGAAATTCCCAAATGCTATTGTATGTCAACTCTGATTTCTAAAAGACAACATTCAAAATATGGAAAGAAAAAGAAAAATTTTCATTGAAATGATATTAGGAGGTTCAGAATATTTGGGCTTTTGTATACATTTTGTGTCAGTTCCATAGAAATGAAATTATTCTTCAACTTTATCTGCCTTTGATTAAATAAAGATATATCTGTGTGATCAACATTGCCATCTATGTAACATGCAGAATTTAAAATAAGTGTAAGAGCACGAATTGTCTAATTTGTTTTTGGTTTTTGGTTGTTGTTTTTTTGTTTGTTTTTATTTTTTGCTTATTTTTTAGGGGGTTTGGTTTCTAAATGTTCAGAAGTATCTTTAGAGAAGGACGACAGTGGAATTCTTTAACTCGTAGTTGGTAGTTCATACCTTTTCCTTGAGTAAAAGTCCAAAGGTGAAAGTTACTGCACGACTGGAGTTTGAACTAGCTTCCTTTAAGGCAGCAGTCCAACACTTTAGCCATTTCATCATCTAGCAATGACCCCCCCACCACCACCACCAGATTGTTCGAATAAAAATATTTGAAAGTCTTCTCGATTGGAAATATTGTTTTGCGTTTACCGTTAAACAGCAAATTATGATGAGACTCAAGTTAAGGAGCTCAGGAGAATATGAAGTATCCACGCATCACCATTACTTCCAGGTCCACTTTGACTCGAACTAGTATTACCTGTTAGGGTACCATCTATTGGACATATAGATCTGTTTTAAATTTAGTTCTATCCGATAGGAACGTGTGTAAATAATTCTCAAAAACAGGACAAATTAAATATGAACGTGACACTCTAAAATACAAGCATAAAATAACCGTAGATGAGTCGACATGCCGTTAAAATCAATCACTCAATCAATCGATGGGAAAAACTTTTATCTCTTCAATACTTTAACTTAGCTTGACGCGATGTTATATGTGTAAAGAATCAATGATTGTCTGTGTGTCTCACTAACAAAACACAACTTCAAACCCATTTAGTTATCTATTTAGATAAATACAGTACAAGACCAGATATGGGGAAAATCTGAAAGAATAACTTTCATAATAGTTGTAGTAGTGACATGCATACGAATTTGTTAATGGATACTTCACACTAGAAATCCATCATCTGATATCTATATGCACATGTTTTGGAGAGTAGAGTCCCATTAAAAAATTATCCTTATTTCATTTCTCTGCAATAAGAGTTGATCGGCTAAATTGTTAGTTTAAGCGCTGCCTGAAACGCAAACATAATTGCCCAAGATTTGAACCCTGATCGTAGAGTCCATATCCTATGACGATAACCTCTAGGTTAAGAGCATCATCGCACTTTATGTTGTTCGTTTCTGTCCCTGGTCATTCTTATCTGATCTTTCCAAATAAGTTGATTCACCTAATCATTTTCTCATCAGTCTTAATGTGACCTTACAATGATCAGAGGTCACTACAATAAGACAATATTCACTATAATGACCTGATGCGATATTTTGTCTTATAATGTTATGTCTTATATGATTATAACATATAAAAAAAATCTAATCGATTCATTTTGTTGTAACGGTTAAAAAGTTCGCTTTAAAGATTAGTACTATTGAGTAATGAATACAATTTTCACTTGCGGACTTGAACTAAATCTAATATTAGCCTCATAAATAAATAACTTAATGAAAGAAGACTAAGTCGTTAAAAAAGAAATGAGTAATTCGCTTGAGCGTCTGATAAATAGTACAATTTGTTTTCTTTATGGTTATAGTTATCTCCAATGATTTTCAAACCAGTTCTTATTAATTGATGTGTTATGAGAACAGTAAACATAATTGGAAGATTTCGGCCGTTCTATTCTGTAGTCTGCATCAGCTCTAGAGTAGGTAAAGAAAAAGATGTGTATCTTTAATAAGTGTAGGTGTGGCTCGTATTGCCTCAATTTTTTTCTTTCTTTTGCCACTCTTTCTTAGAAGGTTCTGTTGGCACGGCTTAGAATATCCTGACTTTATATACTGCTGAGGAGTAATACCCTCCTCCAAAAAATGTATGATACTGAAATGCATACGGTGGTGAGGTTTCAGTTCTGGAACTGTAAGGAGTATGGAGTGACGACTTTATTATGAAACTGAGTACTATTACTGTTATATAATTACGGAATAATTCTTTTATATTAATCATTTTTCGTTAATTATATTTTATCATTCGGTTTGGTTGGACTTTGAACTATTCGGCTCTCAGTGCATGTGCACACACATTGAGTACAGTTCTCGCTCGTGCGCAGAGGATATGACAATCACAAATGTCATAATAAAAACCCCAATAGGAAATTGGACTGGGGTGTGAATGGCGTCATTTCCGGAAGCGATGGGCTGAGAATTTGGTGACTTTGAAAAAAAAGTGAGTTGAAATTCGACTCTGGGCCGGGCCGGTCCAGCAGGGGGTTGACTGTGGACGATGTAGATGATAGTGGGTTTATCTGCCTCAATGGCAGACGGTTGAAGCTGAAGTCTGACCATGGAGTTCTGCAGATCTCTACTGATAGAGATCATGGGGACTACGGGATGCGCAGCGCGTTTGTTGGGTCAGATAGTACAGTCAGCATAGTAAAAATTGTGTCTCTCTCTCCTCGTGTCGAAAAACTAAAGTCAAGAAGTTAATAAACGTTTCGTACCTGAACAACGGAGAGTCGTATTTCCCTACATCTGTATATTTGTATTGTTGTATTGTGACCATACAACATATAGTTATTTGGTGCCTGAGGCCAGTTCATGCCCACCATGGCATGGTTTCGAATCTGAGTCTAAACGATCAAAGAAGCGGCCAAGAATCATGGGAATCAATTTTGGACGACTAATTTTCAGGTGTTATAGAGAGAGAGAGAGAGAGAGAGAGAGAGAGAGAGAAAGAGAGAGAGAAAGAGAGAGAGAGCGTAAAATGAACATTTAAACAAAAAAAGAAAAAAAAATCAACTCCAACGACAAGAAAAAAAAAATGCGGCACCGCAAGAGCAGAAAAAAAAAGAGCCAAAAAAATGTCGACACATGGCTCTAGAACGAAGGAGACAGCGGGAAAAAAATTCAACAACACAGACAAGCCCCAGAATGAAGAAGAAAAAATGTTCAACACAGGGCCCCAGAACGAAGAAGGTGACAACGAAAACAAAAAATCTCAACTCCAAAGACAAGCAACAAGCTTGAAACAAAGAAAAAAATAATGTTCGACACAAGGCCCCAGAACGAAGAAAGAAAGAACGGAAAGAAAAAAACACAGCTCCAAAGACAAGAAAAAATGCGGCACCCCAAGAGCAGGAAAAAGAATAAAAAACATGTCGACACAAACCCCCAGAACGAAGAAGACAACGGAAAAGAAAAAAAAATTCAACAACACAGACAAGCCTCAGAACGAAAAAAAGAAATGTTTGTCACAAGGCCCCAGATAAAAAAAAAATTAGAACTAAAAGAACCGGGAAGAAGACATGAAAAAAAAAAAAGAAAAAGAAAAAGAAGGTACTTGCTCATTGTATAAGTTTTATCTCTTCTCTGTCATTTTTGAGTTTGGTTGTGCCGATAAAATTCATTTAATCACGTAAAAGAAAAAAAAGGGAAAAAGGGGTAGGTACATTGCTCAAATTAAGAAAAGTATTTTTTTCCTTCTGTGTATCTTTGAATTTCCTGGTTCGCGTGGAAAAAACTAGCTAATTATGAAAAAATTTGGTTGTATCTGTCTTTCAAGGTTTTAAGAGTCGCGTCCAATAGAATTTAAATAATTGTACAAGAAAATTAAAAATCTGTGATAAAATCCAGTATATTTTACATATGAGTTGATACAATTACTGCTATGTTTTGGAACTATCATTCAAAGGGGAAGGAAAGAGAAAGAAAGGGAAGAAAAAAAGATGACCCCTGTGGACAGATATCTGTCCCTATGTTAAAATGATGGACGGGTCATAAAGTAAACGAAATTTTTATGAATGAATTTGATAGTAGACAAAATTTTTATGAATGAGATTTTGTAGTAACTTGTCAATGCTGTCCTAACGCATAGCAATTGGAAATTAGGATTTTAATCAGAGCTTCAGGAGGATTTTGAACATCCATGATATATTGTCTGGAGATTGCTAGTATACCTTTGGGTCCGTAATTAAGGCTGTGGGGCGGGTTCGATGTTTGGAAAAGTTGTGGAAATTGGAAGTATTCTGTGAAGTCTCCCTAGAATGGGATCGATATTTTTAGTACTGCTAGAAGCATACCAGGTTTTGTAAAGGTCTGTTGATACCGAATACATTCGGGGGCACGGAATTGTCTCGCACGATCTCGCCACTGGGGTGGAGCTACTAACAGGCAAATATTTTTTTTTCGTTTGATTAATAAAAGTGACTGACGAGGGATTTGAAACTTTATTGAAGAGGATATTCTAAAACATGGACTGGGAGATAATTAAGTATATGTGTGAAATGTCGATGATCGTGGATGTGCCGGAAAAATTGTGGACTCGGCTTTTGAATTGTTCTTGAGGGAGAAATATAGTTGACCAAATAGATAGATCCATAAAATACCCCGTTACGCTTAACAGAAAATGTACAGGTGTACGGAAAATGACAGCGTGCGTTATTAAAATATTTATATTAATTCATGACAGAGATTACTAGAGAAGCAGATATCAGGTTAGAAGTAATGAGTTACGGATGTAGAAGGAAAGCCAAAAGAGAAAAAGACAGATAATGAGCAATTGATCTGGAAAAAGAAAAAAAAAAGACTGAAAAAAAATACATGCCAATGAATAAAGTAAAATCACAAGAAAAGAAGAACCAGTAAATATTGAAAGAAAATCGGAAAAAAAGAAAAGAAGAACCAGAAAATGTTTTTTTTTTTAAATGGAAAAAAAATAAAATGAAGGACGATACGAACACTTTTTTGTTTTTATACTGACTTTGAGTTTTAGGACTGTTGCATGATTTATTGTCTTGTTTTTTTATATTTAATTGTTGCAATTGTTTTACTGTAATTTTGTTAATCAAGTCGACATGAGGAAGATAGATACATTAGTTTGAAAAAATAATTCGTTATCTTCTATAACAAAAGAATTTTATTTTGTGGGGAGGAAAGGTATGTTATATGATTACGAAATGAATCTTTTTTATATAAATCATTTTTCGTTAATTATATTTTATCATTCGGTTTGGTTGGACTTTGAACTATTCGGCTCTTAGTGCAGGTGCACACACATTGAGTACAGTTCACGCTCGTGCACAGAGGATATGATAATCACAAATGTCATAATAAAAGCTCCTGATAGGGAATTGGACTGGGGTGTGAATGACGTCATTTCCGGAAGCGATGAGTTGAGTATTTGGTGATTTTGAAAAAAAAGTGAGTTGAAATTCGACTCTGGGCCGGGTCAGTCCAGCAGGGGGTTGACTGCGGACGATGTTGGAGACAGTGGGTTTATCTGCCTCAATGGCAGACAATTGAAATTGGGAGTCTGACCATGGAGTTCTGCGGATCTCTACCGACAGAGATCTTGGGGGCTACGGGATGTGCAGCGCGTTTGTTGGGTCAGATAGTACAGTTAGCATAGAAAAAAATGTGTCTTTCTCTCCTCGTGTCGAAAAACTAAAGTCAAGAAGTTAATAAACATTTCGTACCTGAATAACAGAGAGTCGTCAGTGTTTCGTATTTCCCAGCATCTGTATATTTTTATAGTTGGATTGTGACTATACAACATTACCTGTTAGGATCCTATCAATGGGAGAAATAGATATGATTAATTTTTTGTGTGTGTGTGTGTGTGTGTTCGTTTGATAAGAACACTTGATACAATTTAGCTGCTTTTAGGTTTGGTTTCTTTGTTTAATGGCATATCAACCTTTGTAGGTTATTTAATGTCAAAGCCATCCTTCCAGAAGAACAGTAGTGGTACTATTTAACCCATAGCTAGAAGTCTATACCTTTCCCAAGGGTATTTGTCCGAAAGTGAACGTAATAGCGCGACTTGGGTTCGAACTCGCTTACTAGGATTCTTTACACATTACACCACGAGGACAACCCCAATTTGGCTGGGTGCAAATTGTTTGTATTAAGAATAGCAACTTGAAGTTATAATTGTTTATTAATGATTATTATTATTAGTTACTTGAAACCATATGCCGACTGTGTTCGAAAACAAATGATTATTATTAAATATAAAAAGTTACTTGAAACCATTTGTTTGTGTGTAAATCATTAGTATTATATAGGAAATCAGAAAATGTAATTGTTTGTATTGATAGGAATATAACTATTCGCAAAGAAATGATTATAAGAAAAGTGCAATTTAAACTACAATGAAACATTGAAAATAAAGATATGATTGGAATCAGATATTTAAAAATTAATGAACTTTCGGCGTTAAATAAGCCAGAAGGAGTTTATCTGCCGATAAACAAATAAACCAACCCTGTTTCCTAGAAAAAGGTTGTTTTTTTCTCCTTTCGAAATGTTACCACCAAGAAGCCCATAGGCCGAAATGACAAAAATTATGTAAAAATACTTTCAGTAGTTCGACTTTAATATTTGCTTGAAAATGTTTAATGGTTTATATTCATATGTTTGCTTAAATGTGAAAAATATGAAGGGAAAGAGATTTCCATATTATATTCTTATTGCTGAGTACGTAAGGCTTATTTTACATAAAGTAAATGTGTTCCGTAGGTAATGATTAAATATTGATGAAGTACAGTTTGATAAGCTGAAGGACAGTGAAGGTTATAATCCAGGGAAAGTTCCAGAATTTAACAGGATTTATTTTTAAAAGACAATTTTAGTTCTGAATAAAAAGGAAATGAAAAAAAGAAAAAAGTGCCATTAGTTTTTTGTTTTTTTTTAAATTGGATGATCACTCGCGCCCAGAAATAGAAGCAGAGAGATGAAAATAATCTTTTACAAAAGAAAAGATAGATTTAAAATAAAACTCTGAAATGAAAAGGTTGAGTAAAAAGATGGAGAAGATCTTGGGAACAAATATCAGAGAAATGAATAGGTACTCGCCAAATAAGGTGAAGATGTTAAGGGTATTTTGTATATCTTTTCTTCCGTCATCAAATTGGATGAAGTGCAGTCTAATATAGAATTGGAATAAAAATAGACATATAA
Source organism: Sepioteuthis lessoniana (assembly GCA_963585895.1). Taxonomy (NCBI): domain Eukaryota; kingdom Metazoa; phylum Mollusca; class Cephalopoda; order Myopsida; family Loliginidae; genus Sepioteuthis; species Sepioteuthis lessoniana. The sequence goes on from OY757918.1 coordinate 112,307,754, forward strand.
TCAACGCCTCTAACCTTCAAAAATTCTAAAACTGACTGAAATAGATAAAAATAAGTAAATAATTCCTTAATTGAAAGGAAGAAGCCAGTGAAAAAGAAACAAAACGGTAAATTTCAAAAATAACCGAGAAACATTAAGAATAGAGTCTTTAAAAATGGGGCGAAAACAAACGTGATGAAATGAATAAAAATACAAGGGAGATAATTCGTGATATAAAACGCAAAAGTAAGGAAAAGGAACACAAACAGACTGATATGCCAAGCTGAAGAAAAGAGAAAATATATCACAATCAAAAGTTAATATTGAACATGAAAAGAGGAATTATTAAAATAGTTTAAGAAAAATAAAAAGCAAGGACTCAGAAGAAAATACTGTTCATGGGAAGATGGTTCATTTTTTTTTTCGGATTTTCAATGTTTTCTTCAGCAAAATAATTAATATTACATTTATATTACACATACAATAACCCTATTCTATCAATAATGCATATATTAATTTCTGAGCGCAAATATTACTTTTTGAATGAATTTCTATAGAAAATCATTAGAAATACATTCACATTACACATATAATAGCTCTATTCTCACGTTCATATTTGCATTGCGTTTTGAGCAGTGACGATGATGTTTTCTTTATTTTTTATGTACAACGTGCAAAATGAGAGCTTGGAAAAGCTTGAATTCTGTAGAAAACTTTGAATAAATCTTAGATTAAATATAATCTTTCATATCATTATCGGCAGCAGATGAACATAAGTGAATTCAGTGGGAAGAGATAACAAAGAAATGGATAAATAAAAAAGATTAAAGACTTAAACCAACGCTTAGGTCAGACTATTATCAAATCCAGTTTTAAAAATAAAATTAGGAATAATGTTTTAAAAATAAAATTAGGAAAAATGTTTCAATTTTGTGTCAGTATATATATATATATATATATATATATATATATATATATATATATATATATATGTATATATATATATATATATATATAGTCCCCTTCGAAGTAACATCCTCCGGCTGCGATGCACTTGTTGTACCGTTCAAACAACTTCTGGAAGGCCCCATGAAAGTCCTCTTGTGTGAGCGTGTCAATTACCTTCGTCACAGCCGCTTTCATTTCCTCAATTGTCCCATAACGACAGCCTCAGAGCTTAGGGAATGACCAAAAGTCACAGGGAGCAACGTCTGGACTATAGGGAGGGTGAGGAACTGTCTTGATGCCCACCTTGGTCAAATAGTCTGTGACAAGGATGGAGTTTTAGACTGATGTATTGTTCTGGTGGAAATGCCACTGACCCGATTTGAAGAGTGATGGCCTCTTCCGACGGAATCTCTGCCTGAACTCCCTTAAAAGCTCAACATAGTAACCATAACCCTTTGGCCAATCAACTCTAGTGTTCTGACTTCCTTACTCCTCCCACACCTCTCATCATCCCTCACAGACTCCCTGTTTATCTTGAATCTCTTATGCCACTCCAAAACTGATGCTCGATTCATGCAAGATGGTCGAAAAGCAGTCTGAAACATTCCATACGTTTCTGTGGCATTTTTTTCAAGTTGAAAGCAGAATTTTATTGTATATCGTTCTTCCTCATGTCCAGATTGCATTTTTGAAATTCACCAGCTGTAACAATCAGGTTTTAGTAGGGTGTATTCCAATTGCTGCTGTAGCAGTTCATTTGAACCTGAAATCCTAAAAATTGGTCTGTCATGTTGTAAGATATACCGCAATAACATAGTGAATTTTCAAGAGTCAACGACAATTTTAAATGCCTCTACAAATATAGTCTGGAAACTTATTGAATGCACTACGTATATATATATATATATATATATATATATATATATATATATATATATATATACATATATATAATTACTTGATGCTATAATTGTTAACAAAGGATATTTATTAGTTATTTGAAACCATATAACTATGTGAAAAGAAATTATTATAATTAAATAGAAATAGTTACTTGAAAACATATGATCGAGTATAAGTTATTGATATAAGAATATTTAAAACACATACACACACACACACACACACATACATACATATATATATATATATATATATATATATATATATATATATATATATATATATATATATATATGTACGTCGTATTAGATGGTGTTAAAAACATGCATATTCATGACCATATATTATTATTGTAAATGCATAGAATATAGATACGTATAAATGTTTATATATGATAGTATCGTTTGGGACCATTTTTATTTGATATTCTCAGCGATTGAATTTTATAATATATTTACTCTTCACAACTAATATTTGACAAGAATAGTTAATTAACAATGCATAATTGTTTTCAAATATTTACAATTAACTTTATGGAATAGGAATTGATACTTGCAAATTATTTGTATCAATTAGAAATAATTAACCTCATGATTGTACACAAACTATTTATTAAAAACATTTATTTGAATTTATAATTGTTTAAAAATTATTATCATCTAATAGAACAAGTTATTTAGAACCATAAAATTTGTTTGAAAAAGATTTGGATATTAAATAATCAAATAAGACTTGATATGCCGTAAACTAATCAACAACTCAATCAACTATTACCTTAATATGAATACAAGATTAAAACCTTTTTTTTAAATACGTGATTAAGATCTTTATATCAATACATAATTAAACCTTTTTATGAATACAAAATAAAACCTTTTTATAAATACAAAATAAAACCTTTTTATAAATACATAATTAAACCTTTTTTCATAAATACAAGATAAAACACTTTATATAAATTCATGATTAAAACCTTTATATAAAGAGACAATTAAACCTTTTTATAAATACATGTTTAAAACTTTCATAAATACAAGATTTAAAAAATTTATATAAATTCATGATTAAAACCTCGCTAGAGCGGCACATTATAGCGGGATTTTTTGTTAAATATATATATTTAAAATTCATTAATTTTGAAAAATAATTTCCACTTCAATTTGCAAATAAATTCGCACTGAACGACATTTTCTAATCATCCAAATATTCGATATAATGTTGAAAGATAATACATGCTAATTAGAACCTTCACACTTCCTGAAAAAGAAATATTTATATTATCATAGACCGCCGTTATTATGAGAAACCAACAAAATTCCCTGTCCTTCTAATATATAAATGTAAATGTCTGTGTGCTTCTATATGTCAGTGTGTGTGTGTGTGTGTGTGTGTGATATTTTTCTCCATTTCATATTCATTATTAATAGGACAGGGAGAGTGACAAGTACTCTTAATTAAAAAGAAAAACTGAGGTATTAAACAAGTAATATAATTGTCTGCAAACCAGGGACCTAAATTTGAAGAATTTATCACATAGGACGACTTCTCTCTCTCTCTCTCTCTCTCTCTCTCTCTCTCTCTCTCTCTCTCTCTCTCACACTCTCTCCTTGCTCCTAAACACGCCGAACGCACACTAACTTCTTCTTCTTCTTCTTCTTCTTCTTCTTCTTCTTCTTCTTCTTCTTCTTCTTCTTCTTCTTGTCTTGAAGATTAAAACTGGGAAATAAACAATGCAAACTTACCTATGCAGTCTTTTTCTTGCCATTTTAGTTGGAACTTGTTAACCATTACCCCACGGCATGATACCCATATAAGTTGAGATATAATTTCAAACGATAGATCTAATAAATATCATTGTGATGTGATGAACGAGCTAGTCTCGTAGATCATTACTATTGAACTCTATTTGCTTTTCGCTTAGTATCTCAACCCTTTCTTTTTAGGATAGACTCATCTAAACTTTGTCAAAATGGATGTATCTAATGAATCGGATTTGATCCTTTCATATTTACTCGAGTCCGTAAATGGCTAATATATTAATCTCTCTGACAAAAGTGATTTTGATTTTCATAGGAAGTTCTATGTTTGGAATGTTATATCAAAATCGGTTTGAATAAAATAAACAAGTAGTTACAAAAACATAAGGCAGGGCAAAACCTCATGACTCTGAGTTTCACGGCTATAATCATGAGATTTTACATTGCTTTACATTTTTATAGCTTATAATAGATTGTGAAAGTGTTCTACATTTTTATGCATTAAATGATGCGAATATTTTATGATTTAGAGGAGCTTATATATATATATATATATATATATATATATAATGCGAAGGTTGTCTTTCTATCCATCTTTGAATTTTTCTCAGTCCACTGCAGACCCCCAGTCAACTTACGAGTGTACTAAGGATGCTTTCTGTCTCAAAACATTACAGAATGGCTAAGGGGTCTGATGTTGCCTGGTATTCTAACACTAGTCCTAACAATTTGTTTTTTTTTTTTTTTTGTTTTTTTGTTTTTTTCATTTTCACTTTATTGACTTTATTGACTTTATTGCAAGTTTATTATATATATATATATATATATATATATATATATATATATATATATATATATATATATAGTGTAAAAATAATTTATCGTAGAGAAATATATGAAGTTAAATTTAAGAAGGCTAGGTAAAAAAAAGTAGAAAATGTACCAAAAGTCGCTTAAGATTTCATTTTATTCAAACCATTTTTTCTCATCAGATTTTCACCTTTAAAAGTTTTCTTCAAAATTAAATCAAACTTAACGTTCGTGTTTAATTTGATAATATAAACATAAAATGCAATCAGAAAAAATATATAAATCGAAAATTCTATATAGAAATTTTTTTCGGTGTCTTTTAAACTGACCATTAGAGATTTATCTCCAAGTAGAATATATTTGTACATAAAATGAAATTTTGTATAAGACATTGAAGTGTGACATCAAAAAAATCTTATGGGTTTTTGTTAACCTTTATAATCGTGTAGATCTGCAAGCATATGTATGTATGTATGTATTTATGTATTTATATATGAGCAAGAGCGTTATAACTATATTATCGGGTAAGGAAGAAATTTCTTGATAGATTGTATTATAAATGTGTTTCCTAAACCCACATCAAGTTATAACAGCAAAAAATTTATATGTGAAGTTATCATCATCATCATCATCATCATCATCATCATCATTATGAATTTTCGTACGCAGTTCGATTCGTATAGCCAACTACATCCACTACAGTCGGTAAACGGAAAGTATTTCTTTCTATGCGAAAGTGTCTTGGCTGTTTCGGCGGTCCTCAGTGACAACATGTGTGGGGAGAAAAACCTCGAGGGTGTCTCTACTCATCCAATCTTGGATCGAAGTCTTAGTTGGCTTGTGTTGTGGGGTTTGTAGGAAAGCAGAGGGCACGCCCGTACCATTCGATACGTTACTCTATTGCTTCGATAGTTGGTTGTTTTGTCCGCTTTTGTAGATCGATGTCTGACATATGCTCAGACCAGTGGTCTCCTCTCTCTTCTCTTAGTGGACTGTTGTCTAAGTGGATTGTTAGAATATTTGGATGGGGCCATGTTTCGAAGCCATACAGCAGTTCAACACTATAAGGATGTCGTACACGCATACTATTCTGCAGGAAACAATTCAATGGCTTCACAGTGGCCTATGAAGAGATTGCATGGCATCCTTTCTATACCGCATCTTTTGATAATTGGTAACTGGTATTAAAAACTGTAGAGCCCAGATGAATGAAAGTAGAGACTAACCTCTAGGTTGTCAAAATAGATATAGATCAAATCCATCTTCTTCTTCTTCTTCTTCTTCTTCTTCTTCTTCTTCTTCTTCTTCTTCTTCTTGTTAACAGTGAGACCAAATTGTTCGCTTTTTGAATTCAGCAGAGCATTCTTCAGCTGTTCATAGATGTTAGAGATCAGAATGATGCCACTGGCACCCTCAGCATCTGTAAAGTTCTGGCTGCGGATATTTTTTTTTTTTTGTCTGTCAACCTTCATGGGTTACTTAATGCCTAATCAATCCTAGTCTAAGAACAGCAATTGAACTAAGCCATTGCTTGGAGAATGTCATTCCCAAGTGTATTAGCACGCAAATGAACATAAAATCACAATGAGTCGATTTGAGGGTTAAATTGGGCAGCCAGTTTTACCTTAGGCTTAAGTCTAATGCCTGTGCCGATCAATCAGTGGTCTGCATTGGCAAGTTGGACAACTCTAGACATTGGAAAGTTATTGACGAAGAATCTTTATCGACCTGAAATGTGAATATGTTTGATAGATTTTGTATGGTTCAATCACTACTATATCGGGTCCATTGATGAATCTGCTTTCAAGAAAAGAAGGTTTCGCTGACACAGAGGTTTGTTCACCTACCAAGATGAAGAAAGTGACTACCATTGTTCTTAGTTGCACGGACAATGAATACAGTACAAGTTATCAAGTCATCGGGATAGGGTTAAAGGAAACATTAGCGTCCGTTAGCACTTTGCTGATGTCATAGAGAGAAATGTCTAGAATCATCTTTTACAGAATCATCACCACTCTTTACATTTACTGTCATCTTTGCATTTCGGTGCAGAAACTCGGAAGATCTATAACTATCTTTGATTGGCTTCTATTTAATGAGGATTATTCAAGGGCGTGTTGCTAAACTTACGACATGTAGGCCACTATCGACCGCAGGATCACAACAGATGTATTGGTTGTCTCCTGCATTGGTATCCAAAATTTCACATATAGAAGCTTGGAAAATATATCCTCTTTATTTGTACGACAGGAAGGCGGAATAACCTGTGCACAGAAGTGTTTGGACAATCTTGTTGGATATACGAATACGTCGTCCCTGTTGGTCATCGTCATAGCTTTTGTACAGTCCAGTCAGTCTCAGGTTTCAGAACTCCTGTGTTTCGCCATGCTGGATAGTTACATGGTCCTCTCTAACAGGTCCTGGGTCAATTCTAATGGTTGGTTTCAAGTGATTACACCTTATGAAGTTTCGTAGTTGCAATTATTCAGGTGGGAGTAAACTCGACGGGCACCCCCCCACACACCCATGTATACATAGAAATACGTGTTTCTCTCTTTGAATATTTGTTTGTTTGTGTGTGTGTGTGTGTGTGTGTGTGTGTGTGTGTGTGTGTGTGTGTTATATTGAGTAAACTCTCTCTCTCCCTCTCTCTCTCTCTCTCTCTCTCTCTCTCTCTCTCTCTCTCAGACGGAGACTGACAGATACTACATCTTGCAAAAAGGTGACCTTGAAAAATTTAAAACAGAGGCGTTTAGTTCCCTGAAATACCTATATACCTACATGCCAAATACATTTAACTTATAAACCAAAATCTTGATAAATCTGGTCATGAAATTAATTAATTAACATTTCATGTCAATGGTTTCTTTTTGGTAGTATTATGAAGGAAGTGATGAACTTAATTTTTAGGGAACTCCTCATAAAGGGTTGATGCAAAAATCTGTGCTACACTTTGTTCAAAATCGCTCAGTTCAAATTTACCTGAACTTCTGATAGAAAAACACACACACGTTCTCACGAGCATGCAGACTTTCACACTCATACATGCTTTGCATCTATCGGCAAATCTAATAATAAATAGCCGATGTGTAATAAGTCTTATTAGAACGATAGAACATGTTTTATATATTGTGAGGTCAATTAATCTACGAATTAATCTCAAACTTTTTCGATCAAAACGGTGATCAAACTTGTCAATCATGTTCCATGAAATCAAAGTGCCAATTAGTTACATGTGATAGAACGCAAAATCAAGTGAACCATATCCTCCTACACTCTAAATCCATATAACCTATATACATAAGTTGTATCTAAACTTTTATTATCATTAATATGATCGATTGAGATTTGTGCTATCAATCTGAATTTATTCATTATTATATCGATTGATAATTTGCGCCTTTGTGATTTTCCATTCAACTATCTCTGAGCTTATCCCTTTATCTCTCTCTCTCTCTCTCTCTCTCTCTCTCTCTCTCTCTCTCTCTCTCTCTCTCTACTTATATGTATATATATATATATATATAGTGAAAATTTTCTAAACGTGTATAACTTGGTTACAAGACTTGAAAAACAGCGTTCGAAAATCCTGACCTATGACCTAAGCTCGAACATTTATCACTGCAACAGTGAAGAGTAAGCAACACTTTCAATTACAAACCATGAATACTGAATATATTTTTACATTTCTGAGTGTGACTGCTTTTGCGTGTGTCTGTGTCTGTAATATATTACATTATATATATATATATATATATATGTGTGTGTGTGTGTGTGTTTAAGATGAGGTAGTATAAATACGACAAACAATAATATTGTAACGACAACTGAGTCTCTTCCTGGATATATTTGTCCACAATTTTTATTTGCAATAAATAAAAACTATTATTGGTTTCTTCTCTGTCTAATATACAAGCTATCAACAGACCGAAAATAATTGAATATATCTGATTTAAGGTTATGTATGGAGACTTTACTTCGTTCCTTTTCAGTAGACATCTGTAAAAAGGAAAGAATAAAGAAACTTCTTTTTATGACGAAATGAGAATCTTTTATTTTAAATTGTCAAATAAATTTCAGCGACGAATAGCCGCCATATTCCATCATCAATTGTAGATCGTATTATGAGTATCTCTATCTTTGTTATTTTAATACAATTCAGCAGGATATTTTCGACAACCATTCTAAGGAATTGTTATACACCAGTTAAGATGTTGAATACTCCACAGAATATTTTGGTCAAAACATTGGATTAAAAGCAAAAAGATAGAAGACGAAGTTTGTCCGAAAAATGCACAGTGTAATGATAACATTTTGTCTCAGAAATTCAGAAATTGACAAGAAAGCAGAAGACTATATCAATCGTTGTGTTAAAAGCAATGAAGACCGTGATTATTATATTCCTTACCGTTCATAGAATAATGGAAGTATTTCATTTCAGCAGTTTGGAAAACTCAAGGACACAAGGAAAAATCAGGATATTTGCTATGTTGTGTAGTCATGGGAGCGTAGTGTTTCCAAATATATACTCAACTACTTTAGTTCTGTTAACAATCATGGCAAAACCAGCAATGAGGTATTGAGTGATTATAGAGATAGGAAAATGCACAGAGGAGAAGGTTTCATGCCATATCGGTATTAATGAAATGAAAAACTACAAGCATATTCAGAGGAACCCTTAACTCAAACCAACGATTCTATTTTGTGTTCTGACCATTCCTTTGCTCACCATCTACAGTTAATTCGTGAAAGAAATGTCTAAAAAAATCAGAGGGTATCATTGCCGAATTATATATATATATATATATATATATATATATATATATATATTGTCATCCACAGACAGACTGTTTCGTTCTATACGTGGTGAATTCAATAAGTTTCCAGACTTTTTTGTACAGGCATTTGAAATTGTCGTTGACTCTTGAAAATTCACAATGTTATTCCTATACATCTTATAAGATGACTGACCAATTTTTAGGATTTCAGATTCAAATGAACAGCTACAGCAGCAATTATAATACACCCAACTAAAGCCTGATTGTCACAGCTGGTGAATTTTAAAAATGCAATCTGGACGTGAGGACACTTTAGAAGAACGCTATACAATAAAATTCTGTTTTCAACTTGGAAAAAATGCCACAGAAACGTATGGAATGCTTCAGACTGCTTTTCGACCATCCTGCATGAATCGAGCATCAGTTTTGGAGTGCATAAGAGATTCAAGTAAGGTAGGGAGTCTGTGAGGGAGGATGAGAGGTGTGGGAGGAGTAAAAAAGTCAATACCCCAGAGTTGATTGGCCAAAGGGTTAGGGTTAGGGTTACTATGTTGAGCTTTTAAGGGAGTTCAGGGAGAGATTCCGTCGGAAGAGGCCAGCACTCTTCAAATCGGGTCAGTGGCATTTCCTCCAGAAAAATGCACCAGTCCACAACTCCATTCTTGTCACTGATAATTTGACCAAGATGAGCTTCAAGACAGTTCCTCACCCTCCTTACAGTCCAGATCTTGCTCCCAGTGACATTTTGTTATTCCCTAAGCTCAGAGGCTGTCTTTATGAGACAATTTAGGAGATGAAAGAGGCTGAGACGAAGGTAATTGATACGCTCACACAAGAGGACTTTCATGGGGCCTAACAGAAATTGTTTGAACGGTACATCAAGTGCATTGCAGCTGGAGGAGATTACTTCGAAGAGGACTAGAGTTTCATGTGTGTACTATCAATAAAAGTGCCCATACGAAAAAGGTTTGAAAACTTACTTAATGATCCGCGTATATATATATATATATATATATATATATATATATATATATATATATGATATAACTATTATTATTTTACTCCTTGAAAGTTTTTCACAATAGCGTTGGCTAATGTTCTTTCGCTGGATTTTGAGTGACAACAAGTCTATAGGATTATTCTAGCCAATCTCAACATAGCTGTAATTTGGATTGTCTCCACCTGTCCTCTTATTTATAAGTCCTCAAGTCCAAACCTTTGGAGACTATATCAAGAGCACCAATGACAACAGATATTACCGTTACTTTCATGTTCCACATTTTTTTTCAATTCCCTAGAAAGATCGAGGCACTTATCTTTCGTTTCACTTCCTTTCAATTTTACTCTGTGGTCATCCGGGATAGAAAAATTATTATTATTATTATTATTATTATTATTTACTCCTTTAGAGTTTTTCACATCAGTGTTAGCTGACGTTTTTTCCCTGGAGTCTGAGTGACAGCAAGTCTCCTCATGTCTCCAGGACTCGTCTCAGGATTCTGGCCGTTATCAGCAATGCTGTCATTTGGATAAGCTCCTTGCTAGTTATCAGATGGTCTTTCACCGATGCTTGACTGACAGCTAGTCTCCTCATATCTCCAGGACTCTTCTCAGTATTCTGGTCGATCTCAATAATGCTGCAGTCTGGATGGTTTCGATTCGTCCTCCAATCTTCAACTCTTCTTGCCCCATTTCCAAGCCTTTGTTGACAGTTTGTAGCGCGAAAATTTCAGCTGGTATTACGGTCACTAAAATGTTCCGAAGCTTTCTTAGTTCTCAAGCAGGGTGCAACTTCTTGTCTCTTTTTTTTTTTTTTTTTTGCTTTCTTTGGTTTTCATTCCACCGGGACAGCAAAGTTCAGTATACGGCAAGTTCTCTCTTTTCATTTTCTCTTATTCTTTTTTTTTTTTTTCTGTTAATTATCACTTGTTCTGGTCTTCTGGTCGGGATTAGTTGATCTTTTTTTATCTCAAAATCAAATCTCGTTCTCCGGGATGAATTCTAGTTTGTCCATGAACCATTAAATAATATGATCAAATTTCAATTTATTGTACAATTCCCTGTGGATCACCTCCCCACTCATTCGTATATAGTCTTATACTCCCTTTGCGATATTTTACCACATTATTTCTTAGCGAAACTTAACAGGCTTGGATACAGAGTTTTCCTTTTCCTAGAGCGGTTGTCATTCCAAGATTAACGAATCCAAATTACCCTACTATTTATGCATACCTTTCCAAGGGTGTTATTGCAGTGTTTCAATGCAAACAGCTTGTTCCATGAATTGATCACGAGTCGTTATGCCCATTTCTAACTACGATAACGATTACTCTACGAGCGTTCACAATAGACATGCATGATCAAAATATATGCAAGGATTGCAAAAATTGAATACTAGAATAAAACTAAGAAGGATCTGACTAATAGCTTCACGGTAATTTTACTGGTACATTTTGCAAAATTCGGGAAGAAAATAAAATCAAGGAAGTATGATTTCTTTAAAAAAAAGGTCTGTTGAAAAGAGGTAATTTTAAAATGGAAAACTCGGTTGCCATAGAAATCGTTAGCTGAATTCTGTCAGTTGATTACGTGACATGAATACGTCAGTTGCCTTTACACTGTTCGCGCGTTGAAATTAAATTTCCGTTATCATCTTGCTAAAAGAAAAGGGTTGAAAAGAAACTTTTTTATCTTAATAGTCGTCAAGGTTTCATAGTTATTGAAGCTACGTATATTCCTATCGACACATTATTTTATTGAAATGATTCTGCCCAAATATGTTTCAAATTCCACAATAAAACCGAATATCCAATTTCCATGGAATATAAAGGTTTGCCTTGTGAAGTATGCGCCTTCCAAGAAATTTGTGGAACTATTAAATTCTTTTTCGTTTTCTTTTCTTTTTGCTTGTGATAACAGTTCAAATGAGGGACATGGAGGAAAAGCAGCGAAATATTGCTTTATGTCAGACTTACAAGAGGAAAGTCTACATTAAAAGTCACACTTTTAAACTAAGATGGAAAAGCGATTTCTTGCGTCCATGGGAAAACGTAACTATTTTCATTAAAAAATCTTTAAGGAAAATTCTCTAACAAAGGTAATATATATATATATATATATATATATATATATATATATATATATATATATATATATATATATATTCCAACCACTCTAAACCAACCGGATGCGCAATAAGGTCAATTTATGCGGAGTTTAACAAGTTTGAAGTCAGGCCTTTATATATATATATATATATATATATATATATATATATATATATATATATATATATATATAGTGCATTTAGACGGAAACTCAAATCTGGTTAAATTGTCATTATAAATTTATTTCGCCGGAGAATATCATTCTACTGTCCGTCTAATCAGATGAACGTACATATTTAACTTGAGGTTGAAAAACAGCAAATATGGACTACAGTCTATATGTGAATGGAAAAAAAGGGTAAAACCTAAATTCTCAGGCAAGAGCAAAGGGGGTTAAAACAATAAAGTGATAGAAACATTAAGAAACCAGAAAAGGGTGTTCCTGTAAATCAACCCATCCCATAACACTCATATAAATTCATGCAATATTCCTCATATATTCTATACGCCAATAATCCACACCCACTGATTGGATTTATATATATATATATATATATATATATATATATATATATATATATATATATGTGTGTGTGTGTGATATTTAATACTATTTATTCATAAATACAACATATATGATGTTGTGTGCTGCATTTGTAAATAAAAAAGTACTCAATGTCAGTCATTAAACATATGTAGTTTCTATAGCGTATTCACAGAGTAAATGGAGCTTGATGACTATCATTTTCTTTCCTATGCAATCATCATCTCACCAAGGTTTGGTCTGATGATCATATAGGCGAGAAACACATTAGCATTGACGCTATTCAACGCTTTTCTAACATATATAAGTGTGTGTGTGTGTGTGTCTCTCTCTCTCTCTCTCTCTCTTTCTCTCTCTCTCTCTCTCTCTCTCTCTCTCTCTCTCTGTGCGTGTGTGCAAGGTTACTATAGACATAGAGTCATCTGCACTTGATGACTGTCAGTTTCTCACTTCTCCTTTGTCTGTTTCGCTTCGATTTGAAACTGACAGTCACCAAGCAGAGATGACTCAGTGTCTACACTATCCTACCTTATGTGTGTGTATATAATATATATACAGACAGACAGACAGACAGACAGACAGAATATTCTGGGAACAATCATATAGAATAAGAGCTACCGACTGACCTTATCTTTATAAAAAGTAACAATTTATATGCTAGTTTTTTCTGGGCCCAAAGACCGACTATTGGCACCAGTAAGAACTAAGTAACAACCTCATCCACATATGTAGCTTCCTATTCTTTCTTTGTAGGAGGAACAAGTCTCTTTTTATTTGATAACATGAAAAAATTCTATTGCTTACTCTCAGTAATATTATTATCGTGCACTTGGAAATTCTATAGTTAATTCTTAGTCAAAAACTTCAATAAAAAGTGAAGAAGAATGTTAAACAATTTTCTATATAGGAATATTCATCGTGTATTTTTTGAGAAAAAAAATGTTTATACGATGAATAAATTATTTTCTTATATATCAGAAAGCAAATTACCTCCTTTGATCAAGTGAAAATTTTCAACGTTTTTATCAAGTAAAAAAGATAGATTAAGTTCATGAAAGAAAATAAAGTGAAAATCTTCCAAAATATTTCTCATAGCTTTTTTTATGAATTTAATCTAATATGTAAAATAAGATAAAATAAATTAATTAAATCCAATTTTGGGAAAAAATTCTACCTAGCGAAGAAAAAAAATCGGTGTTCAGACTCCGTAAATAATAAAAGTTTACAGAATCTGAACTCTTTCCTTTTAAATCTATTAGGCAGTTATTCTGTCGAACTGATTTTCCTTTTAAGCAAAAAGTAATTTTTTTATTTATTCATTTTTTTTTGCTTATGTTTCTAGGTCAATTTTTCCATCCCTTTTAAGCAGCTGTATAAAGAAACTGTGATATCACGAAGAGAATATGCTGTCTTCTTTAAATAACACAAAATAACTAAAAAGAAAACATATATAGGTATTCCCCTCTATATGAGATTATAGTTTGCACCCTATAATTCCATTAGATATATTTTCATTCTGAAAGGCAAAGATATTAATCCTATTCATCTAATACCTTTGGGGAAAAAAAGATTGTACATGTGTCTGGAAAGTTATCGTTTTAGATTCCATATCATAATCTTGTGAACAAATAATTTAGAGCTTTCATTTACATTAATAAGTAAATATAACGCAGCAAATTCTGCGTAACTTTGATCAAACATTTAATATCCATTTTTAAAGATATATTTTGATTGCATTGTAACAGTTGCCATGTGAACGTGCATTTTTAGATTTGTCAAATTTTTTTGAAATTAGTTGAGCTTTTTAGTCTAACACTAAAAAAGAAAAAGAAAAAGAAAAAGAAGCAACCTTTTATGATATTATGCATATTCATTTTAAGAAAGATTTGTTAAATATATATAACACGCTGCTTCAGTGACTTGGTCGAAGAACCCAATCCGCCCTACTATTTACCATAACTGCTGGCAGAATAGTTGAATTCATACCTTTCCCAGATGTATATTATCTCAAAGTGAAACTGCTTCGTTCAGGATTTGAAATCGAATAGCTGAGTTCACTTACGTTATGCAACGAGCGCCTCCACATATTTATAACTCAAACGCAAAAATCAAGAACAAAATTGAGCAATTTATAGAATAGTTAGTGCGAATGAATGAACATGGTAAATGCGTTTTGAAAAGTTTCAAGTTGTTGAGATTTTTCACAGAATGTTACTCCACGGTTGGGTAGACGAAATCCTATTGATAACGATCAAATGAAGACATCACTTGAGATTAATTACCGCTTTCATTTCTCCATTGTATTCACCCCATATATATTGACAATCATTTTTATGTTTACAGAATTCACCTCAGAAAAAATAATTACTTTCCTACAAAAGTCTCACAATGCAGTTTGTTTTTTTTTTTCGGAGAAATTTAAAGGGTCTGAAGGAATGGATTTATTATGTTGTCAGAAAAATGACAGAAGGGGAAAACAGTAATGTTGATGTTCTGTAAAATTAGAAAGGAATACATAAAAAGTCTTATTTTTATTTAATAAACCAAAAGATTTATTTAGTTTATCACTATAACGTATTGGAACTCATTATAAGTAGATGAGACGTAAGTTTCACTGCTAACCAACAAATTCTTAGCAAATTTAAGTCACTTTTTACAATAACTAATTATTTTTAGAGGAAAGAAAGTTTTTTAAAGCCTTAATTTTATGTCATGGTCTGTAAATAAAGGAAATGTTACTGAAAAGGAAATAATAGAATATAATTGACAAAGTAGAAATATTCTCGTTTAATGTTACTACGTTGCTAAGGATTTTCTTATAGCAAAGTGTCGCATATAATTTGAGAGAAAAATACATTATGAAATGGTTTACTATATAACTTTTTTTATATTCTTGGTTGCCTGAAATTTAAGTATTACTAATCGACCAAGACTATTTCATATATAATGTAAATTTCCTGCTAAATATTTTATTTGAGATATGCGTTGAAAATGGTTTGGAACTAAAAATTTTACCGATATATATATATATATATATATATATATATGTGTGTGTGTGTGTGTGTGTGTGTGTGTGTGTGTGTGTTCATGTTTATTTGTGTGTAATGATTTTATTATCATATGTAAAATATCCGCATTGTATGTAGCAACCTGTTATCAAAAGTCTCCTAATGTTAGCAAACTTAACTGAAACAAAGAAAAAATGATAGATCAAAGCGAAACTTTTTTAAAACAGTATTCAGCAATATCCAGTCAAGTAAATCAAAATTTTATGGGGTGATCGTATACACATAAAGTTATTTTTAATGATTGAAAAATTCAGTATAACGGAGAAAACTACGAAATGCTACAAAGAAGCCTTTACTCCTTCTTAAATAAAAGCATCAATATCATAATGGATCACAGCTCCAATGAAAACCTAACAGGTTACGGTTCGTTTAGTTTTACCTACAATACTTGATCTGCGCATATATACATTCAATAGTTTATATGTTCCTCCAGTATATGAAAGTTGATAAGTTTTGTTGATACACTTCTTATTTTGTATCTGGTATGAATTAATTTTCTATAATTCAACTATATTATGTGTACATCTAGCGTAAATCAAGTGACATTTTTGATTGATTTTATTTTCCGCCACTATATATATATATATATATATATATCTGAGAGAAGAAATAAGATCTGTTTTAAAATTAAATACCAAAGTAAAAATCACTTTGGTAAGTTTTTGTTCTGGGAAGTTAACATTTCTCACAAAGTTGGATGCTCTTTTGGCTCCTATTACTTTAAAAAAATAATGAAACTATAATTTGTGGTTATATATATATATTTTATTTGAGATATGCGTTGAAAATGGTTTGGAACTAGAAATTTTACCGATGTATATATATATATATATATATATATATATATATGTGTGTGTGTGTGTGTGTGTGTGTGTGTGTGTGTGTGTGTGTGTGTGTGTGTGTGTGTGTGTGTGTGTGTGTGTGTGTGTGTTTTATATATATGTGTGTGTGTTTTTTATATATATATATATATATATATATAGAGAGAGAGAGAGAGAGAGAGAGAGAGAGGAGAGAGAGAGAGAGAATGAGCTCGGGATTTTGTAAACGTGCATATTTCTTTCTTTATTCGTGTTTCTGTATTTTTCCGTGAAGGTTGGGTTATTTTCGACCTCATCTATACATCCGTGAGACCTCTTGTTAAACTGACCATGTGTTGCATGTTATATTCGAGCTGATTTAATTCAATACTCTAAATGTTCGTGCATGAATGTGTATGAGCGTTTTTAAGGACATGAAGGAAATATATTTCTAGCTACAGAACCTTGAAAAAGTCTTCATATTTTCCTTCAACTTTGGTTGGCGTCCGATCTTCCATGAACCTTTCAAAGATAATTAGCAGTAGAATAAGGAAATGAAATTAACGGCACTTTATTTGGGCTATTCAAATTGCCTTTTTTAAAAAGCCCTTAAAAATTATCACGTCAATAAATTGGGCAGAAATTTCTTTCATTTTTACATCTTTCATTTTTACATGGTTATTAGTGACATAGTATTTCACTTTAATCATATCTATGAAGAACAAATGATCATAGATAGATAGATAGATAGAGAGAGTGGGGAGAGATATGAACCGTTAGATATAGATATGAAAACATTTAGATAGATAGATAGATAGATAGATAGATAGATAGATAGATAGA
>OY757918.1:112335290-112342790 GCA_963585895.1 Sepioteuthis lessoniana
TATTATTATTTATAGTAGTATTAGTACGTTTTGTTTTTTTGTTTTTTTTTTCAGCTCTTTTTCTTTGTAAAGCTCCTACTTCCACCGCAACTTTCACTCTCATAAAATGAATACACGACCAGTAAACTTAATATATAGGCTGAATATGACGCATACACACGTACATAAACGGCGACTATCGTAGCCTGATGGTTAGCTCTTATGTTTCATAAAACCTCCACTACGGTTGTGAGTTCGATACTTATTTGGCGCCGCACAATTGTGACTTTGAGCTTATTTCATCTTAGCATAATAAATAACTGTTGTAGCCCAATGGGTAGGAAGTTGTCTTGTTGAGCAATTCACGTGTGTATTAAGTTCAATACGTACTGGATGTCCCATCACAAAGGCCTTAGAACTAAGTCTTATTAATAACTCCTGCATTATGGTTTATAATGAGCAGGTAAAGAGAGTAATGAGTTCGATTCTTACAGGGCTCCTTAAAATTTAGTTTTTTTCTGTCAGTTTTATTAGATGCGCATAGGTATATTAATAAGTAACTGCAAGGTATAAATAGAATCTAATGATAATGATTGATAGAAAAAAAAGCGAGAGTGATGGATATGAATTCAATATATATATATATATATATATATATATATATATATGGTTGAATTAAGTATGCGTGTGTGTCTATGTACGAATTTGTATGTTCTTTTATATGTATGACTTTATGTGCGTACATAGGTATATATTTGTAGGTGGGTGAAGTGTTAACACAGAAACCAATTTTTATGGTGTAAGGTTCATTTTTTTACGATATATATATATATATATATATATATATATATAAAGTGTTCGCACAGAGTTGATACTTAATATACATACGTATATGTTTGGTATTTGATATTTGCATTCCCACCAAGCCAGGATGTAACACACGGTCATTTCATAGCGGGAGCCCCACTCACGAATCAAGACTCATCTGCGGCTATTTTAGAAATTGCTTCGTCCCTTCAGCATTCGCAACATTGGTGCGCCTATGGCGCCAACCTATAAACTCAACATTGGAAATCTGCTATTGCCTGGGGAAGGCCCTCAGGAAATAGGGGATTCAGCTCAACAACACTCACCTGGTTGAACGCCAACATACAGAAAACCAGAAGATCAAGCTCGTGTCATTAATGCGTTCCTGTATAAGTTGGATGCCGTCTAGAGGACTTACCAAAAGCAGTGGTTGATAAGGACTACAGAGACTAAAAGGAATCTGCCCTGATGATATATATATATATATATATATGGAAAATACAATTAAATGGACAATAATACCACTATTTAATAGAACAATATTCCTCTATGAACCTTTTCACATAGTCATTGCCATTGAGTATAAATTTTAGGTAATAAAAAAGCTGCATACCTCACTCGTACAAACTAGTGGTCGTGGGAACGGTGCCGTTGTCAACAAAATGTTGTCAGAGTAGCCGATATTTCATTGGTCTGATTCATGAAGATCAACTGAATAAACTATTCTCCATGTTTTGAACGTCGCTTTTCATGCTGTTACAGAAACGCATTGCACATTGATTAACATGGATCCTATTCACTGCTTTGTCTCCGTAAACCTTCTGCAAGTCGATGAATAACAATGGTTGCAATATTTTCCACAGTGAATAACTCTACTTATATGTCAGACGCCTATTTCAGTCAGCCGATCAGTAGAGATCTGGAACAAGGCAAATAATTATGATCTACTGATGAAAAGATTGGTTGGTTGGTTGGTTGGTTGGTTAGTTAGTTAGTTAGGTTTTATAGTATATCAACGTTTGTTGGTTATTTAACACCAAAGACATAAAACTAGGAGAGTTTACGCTTGAAGAACTCGACTCAGTACTAAGAAAAATTAAAAATAGAAAATCAGCAGGGGCTTGATAAAATACCCTCAGAAGTATGGAAGACCAGGCAATTCGACGACATACTGCTCCGACATTGTAATGCCGTATATAATCAAAACACAAAAGACAGATGGACAAAGGGATGCATGATCTCCTGGTCTCGCATTAACCAAAATGGCTTTCAAAGAAATAGATCCACGACATCCCAAACTTTGGCCATCCGGCGTAGCCATAATAATGCTATATGAAAACACGAAAGTAAAAGTTTGCTCCTCGGATGGAGACACAGACTACTTCGACATTGTTGCATGTTTGCTGCAAGGAGACACAATAGCCCCATACCTCTTTATCATCTGTCTAGACTATGTGCTTAGAACATCTATAGATAAAAGCTAACAAAGGAAAGAAACAGAAGGTACCCCGCACAAACAATTACGCCGATGACATAACGCTTCTGGCAAATGTACCCGCCCAAGCCGAAACCCTGCTATAGAGTCTGGGACGAGCAGCTGCTGGCATAGGCCACCATGTCAATGCAAACAAATCTGAATATATGTGTTTTAATCAAAGAGGTGACATCTCCACACTTAATGGTAGTTTTCTGAAACTAGTGAACAAGTTCCCCTACCTAGGAAGCAGTGTCTCATCAACCGAGACAGACATTAACACATGACTGTTAAAGGTAGGGGCAGCTATCGATAGGATACCGGTCATATGGAAGTCAGAACTGACCGATGAAATAAAATGCATTTTTTTTCAAGCAGCAGTCGTGTCAATACTGCTATATGGATGAACTACATGGACGATAACTAAATGCATGGAGAAAATACTTGACGGCAATTACACAAGAATGCTGTGAGCAATATTGAACAAGTACTGGAGGCAGAACCCCACAAAGCAGATGCTGTACGGCCACTTACAACCCATCACGAAAAATAGACGAATCAGAGCGATGGACGATAGAGAAGGGTGGTGGTAGAGGGTTAATGAGATCAGTGCTGGTGGTGCGACATGAAGATAATGATGATGAGCTTTAGTTCTATTTAACCCGTGGATAGGGCCCTATAAGATGCTACCATTACGAGCCAGAGTGGAACTGGGAGCATTGGCAGTGAAGGGGTACTCTGCATTCCCCAAAGTCCTTGCATCACTGGAACCTCACCATCAGATTGTTTAATGTCATACCCAGGACACTCATTTTACCCCTCTGCAGAGGTGCAGTGGGTGCATTCTACAGCCCACAACCGACTGGGCAATACACAGACTTAGTGTCAGAACAGTATTATTTAAGTTAACTCAGTTTAGCATAAGTACACAGTTTAGATGTCAAAACAGTTCTATTTCAAGCAATTCAGTTTAGCGTAAATACACAGTTTAAATGCAAAAAAAGAAACAGCCAACTCAAGAAACCACGGTTTAGTTCTATTTGACCCATAGACAGGACCCTTATCAGGTACTATCATTCCGGACTAGAGTTGACCTGGGAGCGATGGTAATAAAGTGTATTCCGAATTCCCTAAGACTCCAGCATTACTGGAACCTCACCATCAGATTGTTTAGTGTCATATCAGGACACTCGCTGGAACGGGGTATTATCCGTCTGCAGAGAAGCAGTCGGTGTATTTTACAGCCCCAGCGGACAAGGCAAATTGATGAAAAGTTCCATTTCCTCCTACCATACCACCAACAACCCCCTTTGACTTTACGAAAAAATATTGTAAAATATACGCAAATGATTGCAGGCTTTACTTTTTATGAGCAAAGCATGAAGTCTCGTGAGCTCAGAGATCAGAAATACAAAATACAAAAACAATTGCAGTGAAAATATCGAAAAATGTTTGTCAGGACAAGCAAACCTTTTCTAACGGTATTTTGTATCCTCTTTATCTGTTACGGTTTGTGTAGAAATAAATTTGAAGCATTACTTTGGAAGAATATATATATATATATATATATATATATATATATACATACATCACCATCGTCATGAAGTCGCGGTGACAGCACAGACCTCCTTGACTCTCTCTCTCTCTCTCTCTCTCTCTCTCTCTCTCTCTCTCTCTCTCTCCCTCTATTCCTATTATTATTCCTGGTAGTCCTCTAAGCTGTATCCTGTCCCCAGGCAAAAGTGATGCATGTAAGTATTTGCAGGTCGGCTAACACTGGTACGTCCATGTGTAAAGAGTCCATAAGAGAACGTTGCTTATGAATTCGTCTATACATCTCTCGCCTGTGCCTCGGATATTTGTCTTACTATGTATGAATAGGAAACTAAAGATAAAATCAACATAACAAACCTTATCATCTTGTAATATATGAAAACAATGAGAAC
Organism: Sepioteuthis lessoniana; assembly: GCA_963585895.1. Classification (NCBI taxonomy): domain Eukaryota; kingdom Metazoa; phylum Mollusca; class Cephalopoda; order Myopsida; family Loliginidae; genus Sepioteuthis; species Sepioteuthis lessoniana. Next base: position 112,339,497 of record OY757918.1, read on the forward strand.
AATACAAATTAATTTCGATATATATGTATATTAAGATATATTTTAATAAAAAAATTTCATGAGCAGAAAGCCAAGTTAAATTTAAGATTATGCTTAATATAATGTTCCTTGTATACACATGTATATAGATCTGTAAGCTCCGCAGTTTAAAAAAATTGTTATGCGCCCAAACATTGACAATATTCAATTAACAATAATGGAAATCTATATAAAATTATATTTCAATGTCACCAGAAATTGCATAAAAACTGACTGACTCTTCATTCTAGAGCAAAAACTATGTATGTTCTACTCAGGCTTGAATCCTCTCTTCTCCAATTAGGTATGGTTTAAATAGTGTTTCAACTGGTCTTCTAGAAGGATGGCTTTAGCATTAAATAACACAAGAAAGTTGATGTGGCATTAAACAAAGAAACCAAATCTTCTTAGTTTTGACTTATCCATATCATTGACCTCTTAACTAAGAGATCCTTACTCTCTCTCTCTCCCTCTCTCTCTCTCTCTATATATATATATATATATATATGTGTGTGTGTGTGTGTGTGTTATATTATTATCCTATTAATAGACTATCATTGTTCTATTATCCGACTATTGCTTTATTGTATTTGTAAAGCATGTTGTATATTTTCTAATTGTGGTACTGTGTCTATCTTCCTTTTCTTTTCTTTTTTCTTTTTGACAGTCTTCTTTATAAAGATCCATTGGCTTCCTACCGTGTTTAATTCCTCACAACATACTCACAGAAGCACACACATATACACAGACATGTAGACAAATACACACACACACACACACACACACATAATATATATATATATATATATATATATATATATATATATTATTTCCAGAAAAAAACAATGTTCGATCACATTGAGATAATAAATTTATTTCCATCCTGTTAAGAGCATTGATATGAATCAAAGACTCCAAAATAATTTTTAACTGGACTTCGTCAAATCCAATAGGAAAATAAAATAAATTACAACCAGATAGAAGGGATAGTCAAAGGAAGGAAGGAGAGGGAGAAACGAAATCTATTTCAGCTATGTTTTACCTTTACCCATGTAAGCCCTTTTCCGGTCCCTTTTCGTTTAAGATTAAGACAACTACAAAACCAAAATAATTTACAATTTAGCAATTACAGTAATACGTATCCACATTTCAACCATTTCTAACTGAAAATTATCAATTTTAATTCTTGTATGTCATCACTTTACCTTTGAAAGGTACCAAAATCACTGCTGTTAATGGTAAGACTTCTTTAACCATGTTAAAATATTTATTATACCAATTTAGTAAATTAGAGTTAAATATTCACTTTGACAATCTACTCTAATTTTCGACTAGAGTCTTAATTTATTTCTATGTCTACATCAAGCAATGAAATCACATCTCTGATTTAATAGGTTACCGGGATCAAAATACAACATAATTTCTATTTTTTCTTCTAGACTCTATTTACGTCTACTCTCAAATCAGCTCAGAGTATTGGACCTTTTTAATTATAGTCGGAGTATTGGAACTTTTTAATATACTCCATTGAATTTCCGGAGTTAAACCCTTATTTTTCAATTTCAAAAAATATTTGGACAAGGCTGTTTGATTTTTTAAGTGTTTATGAGAACGAATGAATGTGGTTATAAACCTTAATTTCCCTTTCGTCGATGAAATTTCGATATAAGTTTTTTTTGTATTTTTAGTTTTGATGTTTTCTTTGGGGAAAATAATCCCTTGGTTTACTACATTTTTTAAATTACACAAACTTTTCATAGGACAATCAATTTTAATTTTACAATTACAATCGTTTACTATACTTTTATTATTATTATTATTATTATTATTATTATTATTTACTCATTAGAGTTTTTCACATCGGCGTTAGCTGTTGGTCTTTCACTGGAGATTGAGTGACAGCAAGCCTCCTCAAGTCTCCAGGACTCTTCTCAGTATTCTGGCCGTCTTCAATAATGCTGTTTGGATGGTCTCCACTCGTGCGCCAACTTCCAAATCATGCAGGCCGTTTAATAATCCTTTAGTTACCGTGCCAAAAGCACCAATAACAATTGGTATAATTGTCCCTTCATGTTCCATAGTTTTTTTCAGTTCTCTAGCAAGGTCGAGGTAATTATATTTCTTTTCATATTCTTTCAGTTTTATTCTGTGGTCAGCTGAGACAGCAAAGTCGACAATTTTGCAAATTTTCTTTTTCTTTCTTTTGTTTTATTATTATTGTTACTGTTATTGTTATTATTTACTCCTTTAGAGTTTTTCACATCAGTCTTAGCAGATGGTTTTTCACTGGAGTTTGAGTGACAGCAAGTCTTATTATCATTATTATTATTATTATTATTATTATTATTATTACTCTTTAGAGTTTTTCACATCAGCATAAGCTGATGGTCTTCCACTGGAGTTTGAGTGACAGCAAGTCTCCTCAAGTCTCCAGGACTCTTCTCAGTATTCTGGCCATTTAACATAATGCTGTTGTTTGGATGGTCTCCACTCGGCCGCCAACATCCAAATCTTCCAGGCCCTTTTATAATCCTTTAGTTACCGTGCCAAAGGCACCAATTACAATTGATATAATTGTCACCTTCTTGTTCCATAGTTTTTTTTTCATTTCTCTAGCAAGGTCAAGGTACTTATCTCTCTTTTCACATTCTTTCAGTTTTATTCTGTGGTCTGCCGGGACAGCAAAGTCGACAATTTTGCAGATTTTCTTTATTTTGTTGATTATTATAAGATCTAGTCTTCGGGCCGAGATTAGGTGATCCGTTTGTATATCAAAGTCCCACAGGAGTTTGTGAGTGTCATTTTCTAGGACAGGTGGTGGGTTGTGCATATACCATTTTTTGGCATGGTCACATTTAAATTTCTTGCACATTTCCCAGTGGATTACCTTGCCCACCCAGTCATGTCTAGCCTTGTACTCTTTCTGTGCCAATTTGCTGCATTCGCTTATTATATGATTGATGGTTTCATCTCTGTCACTGCATAGTCTGCACTTGCTATTTTGTTGCGTCTTATCTATCCTTGCTTTGATATGATTTTTTTTTTGTCGCCACCCGCTTCCATTCATTTGGTCAAATTATTTCATAATTATTTCCTTTTTATGTGTGTTAATTATTTTGAAGAAATTTCTTGTGCCAGAGACTAATTTCTAAAGGTTTCCTTTTGAATATTTTATGTAATATATTATATTGGTTAAAGTGTTTATCTATCAATTTAAAAAAATGTATTCCTTTATTCATATTAACAAGTTTACAAAAAAACGGGGGTGAACCATAT
>OY757918.1:112347790-112370804 GCA_963585895.1 Sepioteuthis lessoniana
AATACTTTTGCCTCTAGTTTTTTTTTAACATACACCTTCAAGAATTCAACCAATAGTCGAAATTTGTGACCTCATGAATCTATTCCTCCGGAAGCCATTTTGGATCTTCCTAAATATATTCCCAATTTTGGATTCTATGTGGTTGCGTATTAGAGCATTGTAGATCTTAGCCGCAATGGGTGTAATGGTTATACCTCGGTAGTTCTGGGCTAATCCGATGTCCCCTTTTTAGAGAAGATGAGTATGCATCCCTTCGTCCATCTGTCAAATGGGTTTTGATCATATACGGCATTACAATGTCTGAGCAGTATGTCGTCGAATTGCCTGGACTTCTATACTTCTGGGGATATTTCATCCAGGACTGCTACTTTTCTATTTCTAATTTTTCTTAGTACCGAGTCGAGTTCTTACGTAAATGGTCCAAGTTTGATGTCTAATTGTTTACTTATAACTCTTTTGATTGTTTCATGTGTAACTTTCTGAATGTATATATATATATATATATATATATATATATATATATATTAAATTTAATATTAATATGTAAATGCATATATGAATAGGTTCGAACAGGCAAACAGAGGTTCTCAAAAATTATCTATATTGTTCAATAAAGGGTTGTTGAGATTTTAGACGGTTGTGCGACGTCAGTATATGAAGGGGTTCACTTGTCTGCCCTCCACGAAACTCAGCATTCAAAGCTCTTGCATTTCACTGACACCAAACAGTGCACGTCCTAATTTTAACCATCCAGCGGTAGATTGGTGAATTAATTATGATATACAATCATATTCGAAAAATATCTAGGCTGTTCTTTTATCATTATCATTTAATTGATCGATCATGGAAGGATCGAAGAAATATTTTAAAGTTAAAATCCCAAAACAAAGTAAAATGAAAATATCAAATAAATCAGGAGGGAATTTAGTTTTTCTAATGAAAGTTATTTGTCAAGTAATTCCTAATAAGCCAAAAAACAAAAGATGTTTGAATCAAGAATTTTGAATTAAATCATTGATTCTGATTCTTTAAGTTTACCCATCTTGAAAAGAGGTGTAATAGAATTTTCCTCATTGCAATTCTAAATTATTAATGATCAATAAAATATAGATATCAATTAAATTACAAAGATACTTAAGTTGGATTTAAAGTGTCTGAATAAACAAGAACCTAATGTGTGCGCGTGCAAACACACACACACACACACGCACACACATACACACACACACTCGCACAGTCTGCATAAGTTTTCAATACTACTTATATATTCCTTATTTTAGAAGTTGTACATGATCATTCACAGTTACATTATTCAACTTAATACTTGTATGTCAACAATTTCAGTAAATCGAAAGTAAAATTCGCTTTTTTTGCAGTTTTCATTATATATATATATATATATATATATATATATATATATATATATAATATATATATATATATATATATATATATATATATATAGCCACACTGAAGACTTCTGATAGAACGAAACAGTCTGTCTGTGGATTATAAGATTATATATATATATATATATATATATATATATATAACTAAGAGCAATATTCTGAGAATGATAATGTGCTATCGTTTCGTTTTGTGTTTTTGTTTTTAATAAACCATTATCAGAACATACATAACAAGTGTTAAATGCTTCATTTGAATAATATTTTCATATGAGAAAAAAAATGAAATGAAAGAAATGAAAAAATATCTATAACATCCCATTTCAACGTCCTTCTGGAGTTTAAAAAAAGTTATTTTTCCAAAAAGATAACGTCTTTGTTTTACATCTAAAATTATACAGAGAGTATATATATATATATATATATATATATATATATATATATATATATGTGTGTGTGTGTGTGTGTGTGTTTTTGTATTAAACTTAATATTTGAAAATAATAATGAAGATTAAGAACCTTTACAGCAATAGTGCTCAATATTTGTCGATAGAGCCACTTGCAAAGTATTTGTTTTTAAACTCCAAAGAATTAGAGCTGTGCTAGTTAAACTAGTAAACGGAAAGTCTCGCATTCCATTTTCTGACGAACTCTACAAAAATAAACATCAAGGTTCGAGTATAAGAAGCTCCCCGCCCCTTAACTGGTAATCAACGTTGCAGCGCTCTTCTCTGATACGGGTACCATCCGAAAGAGTACGGTTTATCTTATGATATATGGAAAGGAAGGGAATAAATTACCATTTTACATAAACATACACACCTCTGTGTGTGTGTGTGTGTGTGTGTGTGTGTGTGTGTGTGTGTGTGTGTGTGTGTGTGTGTGTGTGTGTGTGTGTGTGTGTTTATGCGTGTGTGTGAGGCTGTGTCTATCTGCAAGCATTTTTGTTTGTTTTTATGACTCCTTTTTATATATATATATATATTTTTATTTCATTTTTTTTATTTCAGTTTTATTTTTCTTCAGTAAATACACTTCCTTTGTCTTATCTGTATTTTAAATTATTTTGTACTACTTTCATGAGTCTAAATAATTATTTCCTGCCAAATAATTTAAACTAGAGTATGATATGTACTTATAATTTTTCAATGTATATACATGCAAAAGAAAGAAAGAAAGAAAAAAAGAAAGAAAGAAAGAAAGCATTTATTTATTTATTTAAGGTAAGTGAAATAGAAAATTTAAACATTTTAAAAAGTACTCTTCAAGCCAACTCTCCAATAACCAAAAATTCGCCATTTCGAAAATCCCTCTTCAGAGGTTATTACTTCCTAAGTAATAACCGTTTTGGATTTCATTTAATTGCAAGATACCCGTCAGAAATTTCAATTAAATTTCAGCCGTGTCATCAAAATATGATGTTAGGATGAAATATTATAAAGCGATGTATAGCGAATATTTTCTTTTTTCGAAAATCGAAATTGAAACAATGAGACATTTTACGAAAACACACATTGAAAAAACAAGTTCCAATAGGTTATAGAAATTGAGAGGAAAACATGATTAATATTCTTTATGCAATCAAAAGATTTATTTAAAATCATTCACCGAAATTTTGAAGGGTTTTTTTTCTGTCGAAAAATATGAAGTCCAACATGGGTTCAACTACACGAGATACCCAATCTATCAATAATACACATTTCTAAAAGTAAAAATAGAAACTTACTCAGATTGGTCTTCGAGATTGACAAATGATCTAATATTATGTATTTACAGTTATGATTATCGTCTTACGAAATGGAATCAGGGACATGAGTTTAAATCCTGAACGAGGCTGTTTGCCATTCATTTTGAACTAATGCCCTTGGGAAAGAATTAATGCCCCTGGGAAAGACATAAAACCAGCTTTCTTTCTTCCTTCTTTCTTTCTTTTTTCCTTCTTTCTTTTGCATGGATATTCATTGAAAAATTATAAGTGCATATCATACTCAAGGTTGAATTATATGATAGGAAATAATTATCGAGACTCATGAAAGTAGTACAAATATAATTTAAAATCATCTATGGCAGACTGAGTTATTTAGCCTTGGTAGGCAACTAGCCTAAGAAAATGAAAACTCAGAGTTCAAACCAGCATAAAATTGGAGCTTGACGTAAGGACTGCATAAATACATACCTCGCATACCCTGTGTATAAAAATCATATCAAAACGTAAGTTATATTTAACAACGCAGAAATTAACTGTTTATCAAACGTTATTTTTTCTTTAAATTAATTTCCTTGGGGTTCAACACACTTATTCCAGTAAAATTTATTGAAGCATCTTTGAGACTTTCTTTATGCTATTGTGAGTCATCTTAATTCTTTTACACGTGATATCATCCACATCCTTAAATTTTCACTGCACTGTCGATGTAGCTTATAATAAACTGGCTGTAATCCCCCCACTGCAGAGGTGTCAGACCCCCACCTCCAAAAAACTGGAGATTTTCTGGGTTTTATACTAAACTGCATCTGATGGAAAAGCTACACTTTTAGAGATTGAGGGAACAGAGAGTTGCCCTTCATTACTTTTTCTCCTAAGTTCACTCTGATTTGGAATGATAGTTCATTTTAACGTTTCATTCATTAGTTAAATTGATCTGTTTAAAATGATTCGTATTTGATAGGACTGTGTTAAAAAAAACTTTTATGAAAAATCTTTAGAAAAATGTGTATGAACGTGATTGAGTAAACTCTAGACATAAAATAACCCAAGACGGGTTGATATGCAGTTAAATTCTACCAACCAACCAACCAACCAACCAACCAACCAACCATGTAATATTTCTATTGAGATAAATTTTCAGAAACAAAAATAAAGTCGCATAAAATTAGATCTGGTCAATGTGAAAGTTACTCTGCAGGTAAAGTACTCTTCTTTGTCCCCCCCCCAAAAAAAAGAATTGCTCTAGAATGTATCAGGAATTGACGATGAATCTAAATTTATTTATTGGTTTTAATTTAAAGATTCCATCTGGATACTTTTTGATAACACCTCCGAAACATATTCCCAACTGACGCTCGAGAAAAAAATCCCCACAACAACTTCTCCTAGTAAATGATTGTAGTGATACAAACTATTAATTCACTTTCTACAACAACATGACGACAAGCCAACTTTTTAGTGAACTCATCCATTGAATTTAGAACTACATTTTTGTTCATTTCAGCGCTTTTCCATCAACTAATACTGTTACCTCTTCTTTCGTTTTCTCATTGTTTTAATGCACTACAAACTTCATGTCTCTACGTACAACTAATTTATCTACTTAGATGATTCTACTGTTCCGAGGAAACATCATCACAATCCACTTAACAAACTAAGAAATATCCTATCTGCCAACATCAACCTAATGACCTGATGAAAATCGCACTGCTTAGTTAACGAGAAAGTCATCTCAAAGTGACCGGTACAAAACTTACAATTTGATCTCCATCTAACAGTCAACGGTGATCTTACATTTACTACGAGTAATATTATTTACAAAAACTTCAAATACTCGTCATAGTTTTTAATAAATGTATTTTGACGTCTCTTTTATTTGGTGTTGGTTATTTAAAAGTTTGAATTGAAGAAAGAAGATCGTAATGACGTTTTCTCGTGTAACGTAAAAATAATGTATTCTATTAAGTAAAAATAACAAACATTTCTTCCACATTAACTTTATGGAAGATATGTATTTTTTGTTCAGAGCTGTCATCATTTATAGTCCTGGTTAAAAGTGCACAAAAGCTAACCCAAAGCTGGACCCTTATTAGATTTTATTTTTCCGATGCAAATATCTCTGCGTAAAAAGAAAAGTTTTTATAAACTGGGAAAAGCCTGGCCCATTTACCAGAACAGCTCGATTCGGGTTGTGAATGCAAGTCACTGAGTCCACTTCCTATTTGCGATAACCGTTACACTAAGCTTGTCTCTTTCTAGATTACTGATTTTTTTCTCACATGGGAAATTCTGTAAAAATGAGAATATTTTGTAATCCTAAAGAGTAAAATCTGGTGAATTCGACAGATAATTTAAACCTTGCAAAGTTGAAGGAATTTCGCCAAGTCAGCATAAAAACTTCATTGAATATTTAACCCTTTCAGCTAACCACTTTGAATCTATAGATTTTTCATCGATTCAATTGAATTAACTGAAAGTTTTAAATCTCTGGATCAAATTTTTGGTTCTTCGAAAAGAGTTCATTATAAATTACTTTCTTTATAATAATATCATATACACAGAAAAAATATTTTTCTGCAAATTAACCTTTGGCATAGAGAGACGTGGTTTATTTCTTTTGCAAAAAGGTCTTTGGTCTTCATTCATGTAAACTATACACTTTTCCTAATCAAAATTTATCTGAAAGACCCAAACATTTTAACAAGCTCCAGTTTTACCGTTTTAATTATGTGGGGTTACACATCAAAACAACTAATGTAACCAAATCGATATGAATGATTTTTCGTTTTTTAATTGAAATATTTTGAGAATTTCTTATTTTAATATTTTTTTCCTTTGATCGTTAGCATCAACAATTGATCAATGAAACCGTGAATACCATTGAAAAAATTGCCAACCCAAAACATTACAAACCCCGTTTAACATATTCTATCAGGTTCATAATTTTCTTCATAAATTGCACAATTCTTTCTGCTTTTGAGCCGCATTTCTATATTTCTGAAAACTGAAAATGCAGCTTGTTTTATTCAATTTATAATGTAAGAATAAAAAAAAAATTAACCAAATTCTGTAAATGAATTCGAAAAATCCACGCTAAGACAACTACTGCAATACAATGAAAGCGATATCTCTAAGAGGTAGCCTAAAACTAAAAACTTCCCAGGAAATCTAACGCTTTCCCAAGATATACAGTGATACACAGAAATGTTTTATATGTTTAAGGAAATATTTACCGAGTTCGGCTTAGTTCACATCTGTCTACTCAATCCTCAGAGTCATTTAATTTCGGATCAATTAGGTACACAATTAGGTACACAATTAGGTACGTCAAGGGAGATACCGTTTAAACAGTCTTTCCATGATGAGGGCCTGCTTTGAAAATTAGCGTTCACATAATAGTTTTTAACTAAGAAACAAGAACATCAACAACTGACGGTGGCATAATGTGTGTGTGTGTGTGTGTGTGTGTGTGTGTGTGTGTGTGTGTGTGTGTGTGTGTGTGTGTGTGTGTGTGTGTGTGTGTGATTTTTTTTATAAAGCAGTTTGGTATATAACCAAACAATGCTTAATATCAGTAGGAGCATATTTAAATCTAAAAGTAGCGAAGACATTGAGTCAACGGCGCTTGATGACAGTCAATTTATCGCCTATGGAATTATCACACAAGCTGCTTGTCACCAAGCGGTGTTGACACAATATTTACGCAACCTAAACATACCATATTAAAAGTTTCTTATAGTGAGAACACTACGTGAAAATTTTCTACAGTGTGTTAAATTGATATACTTGTTCGCAGAACTATAATAATTGCAACCCACTCGTCCGTGCAGGGAGCTGTAGAATACACCGATTCCATCTCTGCAGTGGCGTAAGACCCCCTCACAACGGCAGTTCTGGATGGGACATTAAATAATCTGATGTTTTGGCTCCAATAATGCTAGAGCTTTGTGGAATACGGAGTACCCCTTCATTGCCATTGTTCCCAGGTCCATTCTCTCCCGGAATAGTAGCACCAGATAGGGCCCTATCTATGGGTCAAATAGAACTGTTTGACATTTAAACTGTGTGCAAACAAATGACTTATGCTGTATTAAAAAGTAAAAAATAGAACTGATTGATTATTTAATTCTGTATAAACAAATGACTGATTGAATTGTTAGTGATACATTATTGTACTTAAAACCATTTAACTTTGTTGACTTATACTTAATTAAGTTGGAAATACATCTGTTTGTTCATTCAATTTTGTATCTACAAAATATGTTTACAAATCACATATTTAATATATATATATATATAAAAGAGAATTTGGCATTAAATGGTTGATATGTCATAAAACCCAACATGAGCCTAGAATATAAAAAAATGTAAAATTCAAGAAAGTTAATTAGTTTTATGATGAACTGCTCAGACCAAGAAATTGTGAGAGGTTCGTGAAGCAACCGTTCATCGAAAATCTATTGTATTTATTTCTTTTTCTGATTTACAAAAGACATGTAAATTTTCCTATCGGTGCATTTTAAATGTAGATACATAAGCTTTTCGGGTAGGGAGTATTTATTAATCGACTAAAATTGGATGTCGCTACTATGATGAATGTGTAAGTATACTATTACTTCTAATGTTGGTAATTAGGGCGGTTACAAAAGAAAAAAATAAAGAATATACATAAATAAAATTTAAAAAATTAATTCTAAAAAATTTCGTATTTCCCAGAAGCTTCTGATAGGAAGCAAAAAGGCGCAAGCCTAAAGAAAGGTCATTCCGTGCGCTAAAGAGAAATTTTCTCAGTGAAGCAATGACCACTCCAAGAAGACGGACCAACTGTTATATTTTGACCTTCGACCCGGCCCAAAAATGCTGTTCCAAGGTGATGCACCGGAAGGAAGTGACACATTCCAATGGCCAGTAATCGAAAAAGATCGCGTGAGCGGATTAAGGCTGATAATATGGGACAAGGTGAAGGTCCCACTGTGCCACTACAGAGTGATGCACCGGAAGAGAGTGGCCTCTGAACTGTATCACAGTTATTTCCGCTTGATGACGATTAAACATTCGATTTCAAAGATCGAGTGGGCGTCGAACGATTATATAACTCAGTTGAGCTCGACGAGCGAGTTGAGTTCGACGGCCAGTTGAGTTCCAACCACTTGAGTTGAAGATCGGGCGGAGTTGGAGACGAGATGTGGTAAGGAAAGCCACACCCGGCCGATGAGGCCCTCGGGAACCCCAATGGAGTTTGGGGACCTGAGAAGTTGCTGATGAGATGTAGCAGATCACCCAGCAGAGTGAGTCCCTAGGCCTCTGGTTGAGCATCAAGAGAACAAGAAAGACACAACGTGACGGCCATAAGAGTGAGGGGTCAAAATATTGCAGTTATGTTCGATCTCTAGCTCCCTCTCACAGTAAAACCCCACACAACCCTTTCGAACCCTTGCAATAAAGTGAGAAGTAAATATTGTTAAAGAAGTCTTCTTGCGTCGTTTATTACTGCGTCTGTTTAATTATTGTGTCGTTATGATACAGCACAGGAGTATATAACATAATGCGATTTGGTGCCTGTGCCAAGCGAGTTCTTCAAGGACTCAGAACGAACCTAGTTACCGTAAACGGCAGTCTCAAGCATCGCAACACGATATCAACGAAATGGGCAAAGAAAAATGCTGGAATTGAAAGAAGTAAAAAGAAAAAACAAGAACAAACCAGCAACAAAAAAAAGAGAGAAGAAAAAAATTTGTAAGTAGATTGCAGCATTCATATAACTTCTATCTCTCTCTCTCTCTGTCATTTAATTTGGGATTTAAATTGATAATAATAGTGAAAGATTTGTTTTAATGACAAGGGCTTTTCTAGAAGCATAAAATTGGAAATAATTTTTTTTTTTAAATGTGTGGTCCCTAGATAAAAATTGTGATTACTGCTATGTGTAATATTGTATCATAGTAAGGGAGAGAAAAAAGAAAGGGTAAGAATGAATTGTACAGACGGTGAAAAGAGAAAAAAAGAAGGATAAGAAGAAACAGAGAAAAGAAAAGGCAGATGCCCGCTGTATGGACAGGAGATTGTGTCATTGTGTCGTGCACATGATAGACAGCAATAATAAACAATATTTTCATCAATGAATTTTTTTTATCGTAAATAGGTCTTTGTGAGTAAAAATTTGTAGTAACTTGTCAGTGGTCCGTACAAGTGATGAGTGAAAAGTAGAATTTCAGTCCAAGATCTGAAATCCCACATATCTGCAGTTAAGACTTTTTGGACAGGTTTTCATGTTTGGAACTTGTGGATTGGAAATGAGAATTTTAATCCGAGAAATGGAATCCTGGGAGCATCAATGGGATTGTCCAAGAATTTCGCACATTGGTGTTGTCTGAAGAATGCGCATGTACTTTTTCGATATTTTGTGAAGTTGGGAGAATCGATATTTTCGGCGCTGGTAGAATCAGGCCGGTTTTTCTTTGTGGGAGTTGTTGATACCAATTATTGGACTTGTCGTAGTCCGCGTTGATTGAAAGTGGTCTCGCCGTGGAGGCAGAGTAACTAAGAGACAGATGTTTTTTTGTGTCTGACGAGGCAGACAGGTATTTTGTGAGTTCCCCCTAGAGTGGAGCTTTGAGATTGTTATTGGGGAAGATATTTTGAAACAGGTTTTTGGATATAATTAAGAGATGCGCAGAATTTTGACGGAACCTGGTGTGGCAAAGATTCTCAGATTCGGATTAGGAATTGTTTTGATATGGGAAATGTTGTTGGCTGAATTGATAAAAGTTTGGGTTGTTTAGAAAAAAGAACAAACCCCGAGATATTTTGTGCAAGAAAAAAAAGAAGAATGCTCGTAAGCTATTGAAAAAGTTTTATTATAAATCAGACTTAATTTATGGTACTATAGATCGAAATTGAATAAACTGGGAAGCGAACATATAGTTATTGAGTTAAGGTAAAGACAGAGAGAGGTAGATATAAGGTTAAAAAAAAAGAGACATTGAATGAGCAATTTATTATGAAAAAAAAAGAAAGAAAAAGAAAAAAATGAAATCCAAAACAAAAACAAAAAAGCTCCAGGACAATGGAAAAAAAGAAAAAAAAAAAAAAAGAAAGAACTTGAACATTGTTGAACACAGCATATAGAAAAAAAAAGAAAGAAAGAACAGACATTTTTAGTAAAATAGACAGTACATAGATTGAAAAAAGAAGAAAAGAAAACTGAACATTTTTTAACTGTGATTGTAACATTGTTGTGACTTGTTGTAAAGTGAAAAATTTTGAGGTTGTTTGAGTTTAAAGGCGACATTAGAATTTTTTTTTCCTGTTCATATTATGAAATTTGACGAAAACCATTAACAGAGGATTTTACACTAGGTTATTAAATTGCAATTATATTGATTCTAAATGAGTTTTTTTTAGAATTTGGGTCTTCGTGGAATAGGAAATATTTTTGGAGGGGGTTCTGTTTTGACGAATCGGTGGCTGACGCGAGATTAGGACAGACATTCATCCAAGTGATGTTACAGATTGTTGTTGGGTAGACGGCAAAGAAAGTAATTCTATCGAAGAAATCGCCGGCCCATGAAGTTGTAAAGGCCTATGGCGGCTTCTATTTTTTTAGATTGGAGTCCAAGGATGGAATAAAGGCGTGGCCTACTCCAATATTTTGAGGATGATGTCTGAGTCTTTCAGTCACGATAGTATTTTGGATTCGTGCGTGATTTGGCAAAGTGAAACGAATCTGGGAAAGGCGAGATGCCAATATATTGGTAGCCACGAGGGTTCCTGATTAAATTGAAAAGAAAACCGGCGTGGGTTTGATCAGGTAGGGCATGTTCCTCAAGGACTTGCAAACCAATGAGCATGGAAACAGAAACTTAATGAAAAAAAATGGGTAACACATTGCTAATTAGTATTTTGCGTGGACTATTTTAGATGGTTTACAGCATGCGTGCCAGATTGTGATACATTCGGATGTATTGTGATACTTTGTTTTGGGCCATGATTTTTGTAGTTTATGGGGAATGCTTTGGGCCTTGAAGATATTGTGTTATAGTTTATGGAATTCTCCGGTTACTCCAGGCAGGAACCTGTTGAGCGAAGAACTGGAGTGTGGTCATGAGGAATCCAGGCGAAATGTTTGTGACCAGGATCTGGGACCAGAGTATGGTCCTGTTAGGGTTTTGAAATCCTTCAAGGAATTATAGAGGGCCCGTTGTGTTGGGAGAATAAAAGATGCATCCGTATTGTACCTTGATGCACGTATGTCAAGATGGCCAACCACGCAAATATAGTAAAAGAAATTTACATAATAATTAGCCGGGCAAGTGTTACATAGAGAGAAGGTCGCCCTCTAAGTAAGATTTTATTTGCTGTGGTTCAAGTAATTCTTTTTGTGTTTTCAGCCATTATTGTCCTTGTAAATTATTCTGTAAAATATGTGTGAGGGTGATGGAGACGAACGTGAAGAAAATTCCACATGTGGAATTTTTTAAAATAATTAACGGATGATTGTTATATTTTGACCTTCGGCCCGGCCCAAAAATGCTGTTCCAAGGTGATGCACCGGAAGGAAGTGACACATTCCAATAGCCAGTAATCGAAAGAGATCGCGTGGTCGGATTAAGGCTGATAATATGGGACAAGGTGAAGGTCCCACTGTGCCACTACAGAGTGATGCACCGGAAGAGAGTGGCCTCTGAACTGTATCACAGTTATTTCCGCTTGATGACGATTAAACATTCGATTTCAAAGATCGAGTGGGCGTCGAACGATTATATAACTCAGTTGAGCTCGACGAGCGAGTTGAGTTCGACGGCCAGTTGAGTTCCAGCCACTTGAATTGAAGATCGGGCGGAGTTGGAGACGAGATGAGGTAAGGAAAGCCATACCCGGCCGATGGGGCCCTCGGGAACCCCGATGGAGTTTGCAATAAAGTGAGAGGTAAATATTGTTAAAGAAGTCTTCCTCCGTATGTCTTTGTCACTGCGTCTGATTAATTTATTGCGTCAGTATGTATCCTGCATAAACATGTATATGTGTATATAAGCATATTTATTATGTGAGTATATAACACAACTTCACTACTGCTTCTGATCAGGAGAGAACGCATGTTCAGTTGAGTCATCGCTTAGTGACACATTGGCTCTCTAACCAACAGCAGCAGTCTTCTCTCAACCCACTTCAAATTTTTAGAACAAAAAAGAGAACATACCTTACTAAAGACATTTACTGGATATAACCATAAACTTTTACCACCGAAAATGAAAAATACATATTTAACACCTTTTCTGGGAGATGCGACAATATTTACTGATTAGTTTCGAGAATTTATTTGTCCACAGAACAGTCGTTAAACTCTTTCTTTCCTTAAATTTTCTTGTAGCTTTCCGCTGAAAAAGAAGCCGACAAAATAAATAAGGTAAAAAGAGAAGAACAAATGAGCCAGACAGTACAAACTATAACCAACAACCTACGAAACAAATAATAACCAACCAAACCTTCTTATAGCCCCATATAATCAAGATTATACTGCAAGGCGCTGAAGACTGTAGACGAAAAGAAGCGAAATCCAATCCTTTTCAGTCAATGACATAATTTTTTTTTTTTTTTGCTGGACGATATAACCTTCATTTCCGAATGAAAATGGCACCTGAGATTGTGAGCGCTGGACGTGTGCCGATAGTGTAGAGATTAGATTCCTAAACTACGACATCGTAGTAAGCCCAGTTCGAACTCCAATCGCGTTATTTTCGCTCACTTTTGGAAAACTTATACAACCACTTTTTCCTTCCAGGTATGAGCTAAATAGCACTTCTAATGTCTTTTTACGACGGTAGTTTTGGTATTAAATAACCCACCAAGGTTGATTTGCCATCAAGCAAAGAAAAGGAATCGGAAGTAGATTGTGACCTTTTACAATAGTTTTTAATTTGGGCTCGAATCAGAATCCTCCCAGCAAAATGTCATCATCAATGAGAAATCAAGTTTTCACTCGATGTGAAAACAATCGCCAAAAATTCTATGAAAGAAGCATCTTCATGCATTGCTTCTTCATACCTCTAAATTAAATACGTAATTAACCAATTAAAAGATTACTTGCTGTTCATTGATAAACGCAATATCACATGTAAACTGACCGTTTTAGCTTAATCATCGAAATAGACTTTTCTGGTGGATTCTGTATCACTTTCAGTTTTTGAAAAAAGTTAAACAATCAGTAAATATCTGAATAAATAGTTAATAGCACATTTCCCCAGGGTAAATGTTCCATTAATCAAACCGGAAATAACTTGTGACGTCACTCGTTGATTAGTAAATGGTGACTAAGATGCGACTCTTATCAAGTATTTTATGATTTCTGAAACATAGAATGTTGAAAATGCTTTTGAGGAGGGAAAATCATCGTTTCAGTCCTGCGGCAACTAACAGAGTAGGTTTTGGTTTACCATTCACAGTGATGGTGGCCAAAATACATTGCAAAGAACATAAGGAACATAATTAGAAAAGAGTTGTTGTATAGAAGAGAGCAAGTGTCTTGCTACAGCTGTAGATTATTCAAAACAAAGATTATATGCTAAATGAGAAGAACACCAAACTCTTTCTACGTGGGGAGACATCAAATAGATATACACACATAATATCTCAGGGGAGCGCGCTTTGCGTAACCATATTTACCCAACCCTTCCGCTCGGGCAGGATATGACACAAGGTCAATTTTTAAGCGGAGTTTAACAGGTTTGAATTCAGAGTTTTCCTTCTCCTAGACTAGTTGCCTCACCAAGGCTGAAGAACCTAATCTGTCCTACTATTTACCTATAGCTGGAGGGAGAATAATAGGATTCATACCTTCCCCAAGGGTATTAGTGCTATGTAAAATGCAATCAGTTTCATCTAGGATTTGAACTTGTGTCGCCGTGTCCATTTCCTACGACGATAACCATTACACCACGGGCACTTTGCGTAACGGTTATCGTCGTTGGGAATTGAATAGATGACCCGAATTCAAATTCTGGAAGAGGCTTTTTACATTTCACATAGTGCTAATATTCGAGGGAAAGGTATGAATCCAATTATTCTCCTTCAGACAATGATAATAGGACAGACGGAGCTCTTTAACCTTGATAAGGCAATCTATCTAGGAGAAGGAAAACTGAATTCAAACAAGCTTTACTCTTCTTAAAAACTTGTGTCACATCTTTGTGTCCCGGTTTCTGAGGGGTTGGGTAAAAATCAACATTGATAAAATCTTTGGAAACAGAACATTCTGTTAGATGGCTAAAATTGGATATCAGGATTAGGATAAAAGGCGTGACAGCACAATTACTTTTCATCTTGCTAAGGAAGATAATGAAATAAGTGTTTTGATAAAGCCAGAAAAGGATATCCTACCAAAGTCAGTTAGGAAATCGTATCAAAATTACTTGAGTCAGAATTTTGCGTTATGGCGAGTCTACAACATTTCTACCAAGAAACTAACAATACATCAACAGAATAATAGGAAATCCGTCTTTGTTTATTCCAGTCATATTTTCTTTCCCTTTCACCCAACAGCGCTTACCCTTTATAAATATTTTCTCTCAATACTGTGCATAAAATGGCGTCTGTTAAAGTGACCAGAAAGGCAACGTGTAGGACAACACACAGGAAATCTGTCAATCGTTTTCTCAATCAATATAAAGGCCACAATGCGTCAGTGAGAAGATTATCTATTTATATATTGTTACGTTGCCCAGGGTTGTGTGGTTAATATTATATCAACTATAATTCTATGGGTTATTTATCATCTACTTTTCTTTTGGGATCATAAAACTACTTTTCGGTCCCAGAGAAAAGAGATTCTTATAAGTTTTCCTTCTTTTCTCGATAAGCATTCTTCACATAAGTATAGATTTTCAGCTAAAGGTAAACACGATAGCATCACTTTATATTCACAAGTTATTAATGTTTTGTTAGAAGAATACACTATTAATGCATCGTAGCAATTCTTAATACATAGTTGATTTTGAGAAGGGTTTTGGGGGCGAGATTTTAAAGACCAATTTTATTTAAGAGTGCATTCTTATCATTGTTTCTTTATCACATTATCACAACAGCAAATTGAAAAACTAAAAAGACGATCAGCTTTATCTAATATAGTAACGTCCGTTTAGTGGAAAGTTGACTGACAATTTGAAATAAAGGAACATTTAATTCACTCTTGAGCCAATATTCCAAATGATGTGAAAATACACAACGACTATAATAGAAGTTCGATTTCCTACGGCCTAGCAGATCACCAGCATCATCCAATGACTACATGGTCTCTCTCTCTCTCTCTCTCTATATATATATATATATATATATATATATATATATATATATACTTACATATAAAGAGAGAAAAGGTTGAGGTAGTATTTAAGATATTCCATTTTTTATTTTTTTTATAATGTTAAATATCCTTCAAAAGGCATTCAAAATCTGTCTCATGGCCGAGTAATTCTTTCTCTCTCTCTCTCTCTCTCCTTCTCTTTATATATATATATATATATATATATAGTGACACGCATAAGTATTAGATACATGTTATTTTCTGTTATAACTCTAGTTTATATGTTAGCAATTTTGCCTGGTATTGGTAAGTAATACTTCGTAAAGTTGTTTTAGTTGTATGTGGAAGGAAAATTAAAAACTCATGGTTGAATCCATTTTTTTATCAAAGTTCAAAATTACCCAATGCAAAAGTATTGGATACATCAGTTTAATATTTTGTTTTGTGACCTCTGTTTTGTTTCACTGCTTCCAGTCGCTTTCCAGTTGGTCACAGGTTTTCCACACTGATCCAACATTACTTTACCCCATTCTTCCTTGCATAATTCCTCTAATTGCTTGATATTTTGTGGATCCCACTTATGAACTTTAACCTTCAAAGTATTCCACAAATTTAGGAGACGGACTTGAATCCAATTGAGAGTACTAACACCATTATTTTCAAACCATTCCTTTGTAAGTTTTGTGATATGCTTGGGATCATTGTCGTGTGGAAGCACGAAAATCCGACCATCTCCTAAAGAAGTTGCAGATTTCTGAAGGTTCTTCTATAGAATCTCCCTGTACATGCTACCATTCATTCTACCATGGATAACTTGTAACTCACCAGTGCCCTTGGATGAAAAGCATCTCCATATCATAATGAAACCATCCCCAAACATAACTGTGGGGATGGTATTGTGCTTCTTGAAGGCAGTGCCATTTTTTTCTCCCAAAACTTGTCGCTGTGTTCCTTCCGAATAGTTCAACTTTCATTTCATTCGATCAGATTCCCTTTTCCCAAAACTGCATATTTTTCTTTTCATAAGTTTCGACAAACTTTAATCGGTCTTTGACATGTTTGGTTTTCAGTAAAGGCACTTTTCTTGGTGATCTTGAATGAAAGCCTGTACGATATAGAGCTCTACTAATGGTATCCTTACTTACATTAGTTTCAGAACCCTCAAGACCAGTTTTAATTTCAGAACGAGTAAGGAAAGGGTTTATTTGCACATTTCTGCTGATCCACCTGGAAGTACGCTCATTTGTTTTTCTCGGTCTGCCATTTCTTGGAAGGTTTGCTGTGCCGTCGCCATACTTTCTGATGATATTTCCTACTGTACTTAGTGCTAGATTCATATTTTTGCTAATTTTTCAGTAACCTTGTCCTCCTTTGTGACGTTCAATGATTCTATCTCGCATATCTCTAGATAATTCTTTAGTTTTTGTCATTTTTAATCCTTGAATTGCAAAATGCACATGAAAGAGTCAGATGATTAGTAGCACTATCTTGTAAAAAAATGTGTGCTTCTCTGATTGGTGAGAGATAACATTCCAATACTATCGAAAATTTGTATATTCAAAGTCTTTTAAAATACAAATTTTCGATTGAAAATTTGAAAAAAAGTGTCATGTATCCAATACTTTTGCATATGGTAATTTTGATTAAAAAAAAGGATTAAACCATGAGTTTTTAATTTTCCTTCCGCACACAACTAGAACAACTTTACAAGATATTACTGACCAAATATCAGGCAAGTTGACGAATATAAACTAGAGTTAAAACAGAAAATAACATGTATCTAATACTTGTGCGTGTCACTGTATATTTATTATGCGTGTGTATGAGTCTTCAAAAATTAAGGTCAACAAGCTTATCAAATTGTGAACTTCAATAAGAGATTATATATGTGTTGAGGAAATGGGTGCCCTATACAATTCAACTAAGCATAGCTTAGTAAATGACTATGTACCAAGGAAATAGGTGCACCATACATGCGGCCTTGTGTCATAGATAAGCAAAGCTTAGCAAATAACAATGTGCCGAAGAAATGAACAGAAAAAGTCACAACACAAGACACTGAAGAAGAAGAAGAAGAAAAGAGAATCAAAATCGAATTAGAAATCAAAATCTCCGATCCTATACGGAAATTAAAAGGTAAAACCAGACGTGTTATGATTATGTATATGGTAAATGAATATTATTATGTATATGGTAAATGAATATGATTATGTATATGGTAAATGAATATGATTATGTATATGGTAAATGAATATTATTATGTATATGGTAAATGAATATTATTATGTATATGGTAAATGAATATGATTATGTATATGGTAAATGAATATGATTATGTATATGGTAAATGAATATTATTATGTATATGGTAAATGAATATTATTATGTATATGGTAAATGAATATGATTATGTATATGGTAAATGAATATGATTATGTATATGGTAAATGAATATTATTATGTATATGGTAAATGGTGAAGTAATTCACCGTTAATTTTTTAAGATAGTGTCCAAAGAAAAACACGCATATCTTTTTTTCCGATTAATGGATTTAACTCTGCCTTTGAATTCGACTGTCCCTATGAATCTTTGAGAACAAAAGATAATGGTGGACAAATCTTCCACAACAAGAAAATGAAGCCCAGAAAAAATGAAAAAGGCGAAAAGAACTTATACGAAAACCGAGCAGAGTGCCCGAGAAAAAAAATGAATTGCTATCATGTGAGAGACAAATCAACTATCAACAAATCAACCGCGCAGAGATCGACGATCAACACACAAACCATCAACGAATCCAACATCAACAAACCAATTAGCAACCCAAAAATAACAGATTCAGTGAGAGTCGAACAATACGTAGAGGTAGAAGACACAGGAATGTGACACCCTCATAAATCAGCACAATTATCAATAACTGAACGAACGTAAGAACTCCGTTTCAAATACAAATTCAAGTAGAGCCGATTCATAAAAAGCAAAAAAAGAAAAGTATGTTAGAACAAGAACTTATAATGGCAGAAAATATTCCATATTCTGACTAATGGACAACACTTTCGAAATAGAGAATTCAAAAGACAAAACAATTACTTTTGGAGGGAATTAAACTCACATAAGGAAACTTGCCGAAAGAGTTTTTTCTAAAAACTAAAACAATAAATAAAAAAAACTCACTGATAATTCATAATTAGTTAAAACTAACAAATGACTATATTAATCTATTAAAACTTGGACTTAAATTCAGTTTCACTTCATAATGATAAGGTGACTTTAAAGTACTTGTTCGTAAATTTAGACTATAAGAAAATTTTCGTAACTCTGAAAGACGATTTTCTTGTAAAAAGGAAAAACAAACAAAGAAAATAAATTTATATTTTGCCCTTGAAAAAGTAGAAATAAAAGACTGAACCACTATTTAAAAAAAACTACAGAATCTAAAGTTGCTGTAATTGACTGTTAGAAAAACTATATATAATGTAATTAGCACTGAATAAAAGAATTAATCTTAATAAAAGTTATATTAGAAATCCCAAAACTAATACCCCATATGTTTCAAAACACCTTTTTTAATTTTCGTTTTAAAATTATATCAATTTATCAAACAGGCAATCACGAAGCATTATTGATAAAGAAGCAACCTTTAATTCATCAATGTATAAAAAATTTTGATAAACGAAGAACAGCCATAAAAATGCTGATCCTACTAAATTTTATTAGTTTCAAGTATCAAGCCGAGATATCGACACATATGGAAATATGAACGCAACTGATATCTTCGGGCAAAAAAAAAAATGACAACTTAATGTGCTGTAAATAAGCCTGAAGGAAGAATCAATCGGTCAGTTAAGAGACACGGTATTGCTACACACACGAATCAGATGACCATGAGGAAAGATAAACTTAATGCTGCTGACCTCTCATATCGGAAAACATAGGATGTTAGCAAAGTGAATAGCAACTAGAATGACTTGCTTTTAACAAACTATCTTCCTAAAGAAGCTCTTTATGACTGAAACACGTGTTGTCAAACAAGTGGTAAAAAAGTAAAACCAAATGTAATTACCATTAAAATTGAAAACATAATACGTTTGGGGACCTTCCTTTATACGAATTCATTTTCTTTCGGTTGATTTACAACATGTGTGTATGTGTGTGTGCGCGCGCGCGCGCTTTAGAAAATATCCGTCTTTGTAAATAACTGAAGAAGTTAGCCTTCAAGAAAACTGAAATGAAATTTTGAATGCTAACTGAATTTCTCACTTAGCTATTTTCCTACTCTCTATTTTATTTTGCTTCATACTGGTAAATATTTATAACATTACTTTATTTGCCTTTTGATTGAACTTATCCAGCTCTTAATGAACCATTACTTCCATAGTATACAATTGTGACCTTGTGTTTTGTTGTGATTAGCTAGTTATACTATTACGATAACAGACACCTTGAACCTCACTGTGTGTCTCGTTAGGTCCTATTAGACTTATAAACCTAATAAATAATGATATAGATTGCATGCTTTTTCGTTGTAGTTGTTCTTTGGTCCTCGGTCAAAACAAGGATTTCAAATGGATATGTATATATTGGAGAAGAGGAGCAACTTTGTGTTCATGATCCAAGTCTAGCGATGATTTTTTGGGGGGGATTAGAACTTTGTAAGTCTCTATATTTACACAGATGATGTAAAAGAACTTTTTTAATAAGTTAACTAAGGTATTTCACAAATAGACGCCCGAAAGATCCGCTTAGATTTATGGGTGTTTAATTTGTCCACAACTCTGTTCAAACAAACGGGACACATTTTTTGTGGTGTTAGAAGTATTTTGTCAATGCTTGAAAAAAACAGTTCCTGAGATTTTTCCAATTTTGGAAAGAACATTTGATGAAATAAATCGACATTTTTCTTCTTCTTGTATCGATTGGTAACAAAATGAAAGCAAAATATTTGCACTGATAACAAAATCGTTAAGGCATATCGATTAATTGTTTTTCCCTATCTCACAACCTGAAACAACAATCAGATCGAATAAAATCGATAAATGAAAAGAGATTTTGTTTAAAAATAGCCGATCAATTCATCAGTATGCATCGTTGATAAAAACTGCTGTCTTGAAATCAGTGCAAATCAGTCGATTGCTGAAATACGGTTGCAATTTATTTTACTACAATTTTATTCTATTTTATTATTATTTACGTTTTCCTAGCAACAGAACTTCATCATTATGCTTTGTGCAGACGTTTAAATGTATAGACGCCGTTCTGCTCACTCGTTTCCCTTCATAGCATAAACCGATAAATATTTGCACACTCCGATATTTGGTACAACATGAAATTTTCATGGCGGATTTTGAGGCTTAATTCCAAGACCTGAGGGAGTTGATATCCAAATCTTTTGAATAAAACAAAAATTAGCTGATTTTCGTAAACTCAGACAAAAGATTATTTTTTTCTTTTTAATTCTCATATAGATATTGGATTGTTAAGGAAATAATATTACATTTCAAATATTCAATGTTGTAATGAACGAACTACTAGAAAATTAAGGTTAGAGCGACGAGCTAAATTTAGTTAAACCTCTAACTAATGAGACAATGTGTTTTTTATCATTTATAAATAAAGTGTATCTGTATGGAAGAAAAATATTCTAATTATTGTTTTGTTCACTATTGCATTCGATGTGAAGTTCATAAAACCAATAAAGCAACAAAGAAGCGAATAATATTTGTTCTGTTCATCCAGGTGCGTTGACTGCATATATTCCAAGGATTGAGCACATTTCAAAATTATGAGCTTTATGAGAACCCTCGCTCTTAGAAAACCAACGGTTATGAATAAAATATATTTAGAAAATATATTTTGAATTAAAGCCTCGTCAAAGCATCAGGATTTTAGCAAATTTTTTAAAAAAGTCCAATTAAAGAATAAAGTACAATTGAAATAATCCAACAGATGAGGAATGTTAATTGCAAGCGGAAAAGGAACGAATCTTAATGATAAATGCATAAAATCAGTGGATTATCGTTTTGATAAAATCTCAACACAAAAAACTTGATCCACACAACGTTTAGTTATGCAGTGGGTACGACATAACAAATAATCAAAATACATTTGGAGAAAGCCGACTCAAATTATTTATTTTCAAACTTTTATAGTTGCATTCCAAAAATACTTACTTAATTTTGAAAAGTGTAGAATCCTCTTGAACGATATTTCAATATCAGGAAAAAAGAAACTGGGCATATTTCATATCCCTCTATTCCAGTCTATTCTCACACACACACACACACACACACACACACACACATATGCGCGCGCGTGCGCATATATATATATATATATATATATATATATATGTATTGTTGATTTAACCCACACCAATATTTCCAGATATGTTTTTCAGTTCATTTTGAAACGGCTGAATATTTTTCTAGGGGTAAATGTAAGTGATGCTGTCAAGCCTTCTTGTATGAATTTTAACCAATGAAAGTCACCTAGGGGTTTTTTTTTTTGGAGGGGGGGATTTTCTGTTTTCGCTTTGTTTTCGTTTTTGTTTTTTTTTTGTCTCGACTTATAGACGAAATGTAAAGGAAAAATCCCCCTTTCAAATATTTAAGGTTAATTGTTTTTATTTTTCATTTGGCTCGCAAAACTGAAATTGTATGATATAAAAAAAGAAACAAAAATATCTATTTAGTTGTATCAAAATCTTTATGTTATATTATGTTAAGAGGTGATTGTTGTGCTTGGAGAGCAAAAATAGATCGAGAAATATAAGAATGATACGGTCAACCGAAGCTTAAGGTTGGGTCAACAAAGAAATAGATAAATTAATTACCGGGTAGCCAATTCACAAATAAGAGTAATTGACTAAAATCCCAGATAATTAATGACCATCAGTGAAGATGGGCTCCTTGAAGTCACGCAGCCGATCAAGTTAAATCAAGTCAAAGGATTTTTAAAAGTGGAGTGGTGCCTCGAATCGATCGTTAAAAAAAATCATATTAAGAATCAGAACAAAAAAGGACAGTGAGGGTTCAAATTGAAATGGAGTCGTTAGAAATATATGCGACCAAAAACCGAAAGAAGAAAAGGGGGATGATTAATAACTTTTTAATTATTTTTTCAGCTACAGAACGGATTGTGAGCTATTATAGGTCCACTTGAGTACGGTTAACCATCCAGTTCAACTGAGGTTTGTAACCTCCGAGAAGAAACAGTAATTATTTTATTATGACCCCCGAGAAATATATAACTGTTAGCTGCTCTCTCTCTCTCTCTCTCTCTCTCTCTCTCTCTCTCTCTCTCTCTCTCTCTCTTTCCTCTCTATACACAAGTGAATTTCGACAAACAATAAAGATAGCAGCGACCCTCAGATTCCTCGAGTCTGTGTAAGTTAGTTTATCTTTTCAAGCAAGATACCTTTAACAAAGAAAGAATTGGTGAAGATCATGTCTTGAATAGCACGGCCTCATCGACTTCAGCAGATTGAAGAAATCAACAGAAAAAGGAGGTGGAGATCATGTCTTGAATAGCACGGCTTCAGTAACTCAAGTTGATGGAAGAAATCACCAGAAAGAACTTTGAAAAGCATGTTCTAATGAGTCAAG